>QFEY01001714.1:0-81474 GCA_003316435.1 Russula virescens
CTTGAATAAAGAGGGCAATTTCCCATTGGGCGGGTTCATGGTAGGAGTATTGTAGGCAGCTTCAGGTGATGGAGGGCTTCAAGTTCTGCCATCCATCGCTTACTCGCGGGCCGGTGTCCACTGGCACGTCTTCTAGCTTGCCCTCCAACGAACCCGACGACGACTGTCAAGCTGCTTACATCGGAGAACATGCCGCGGTGGCGAACGTCGTGCTCCGCTATCGTAGACCGACTGCTGACTTGGCGGCGAACGTATGAGTGACGATTTCGTTCTTTCTATCCGTGCCAGTGACGCTCGAGCCTATCCGATAGTTGAATGATCTGTAGCACTGTTTCTCCTCACACTATACTCGATTTATTATTCGGTGTCGCTTGCGGAAGTTCGTCACGTTGATCATTACAGGCCTTGTGGTGCGAGTTTATCCGAGTCCATCCCACCGTTGGATAATATAGCCGAGCAAACATTTCTTTCACGTTTTTGTTTTTCAGGACTATACCGATAATGTGAATGAAACGCTGGTACTAGTCTGGTAGTCGGGCCAATTCAGGGTGTCGGCTATGTTACGCGAACGCTCTCCGAGGCGACTCGGACTGCCCAGTACCTCAATGTGTTGATGGCATGTATCAAAAGTCCACACGGTAGCCCCCTTCCCCATGCTGTACCCTTCTAGCCCTGACAGCTTCCCTAACATCGTGCACTTTCGATAGGCTGCCTCATGGCGAATGCCGTCAGTGCCAAAAGGAATACGAGGCCCTCATGGGCACCGATGACACTCGGGCATCATGCGTGTAGATCATTTGGCTTGTCAATCAGGATGTCGCGGGCGACACGCCCAATGCCGTGGTACTGTAGTGAATTCTCTTGTAGCAATCTCGCGAGAAGTGCATCGAAGCCAACGATTTGACTAAACACAAACATTTAGAGGACTCGGAATCATGGCACCCTGTATACCCGGGATCGTTGCACCACCGATAAACAAAATTTAACATTATTTCTTCCATACGAGTGGCATGAAGTGGGGCTCTACCACAGCATGTGATGCTACTGTACCGAGTGTGAGTGCAAGAGGCAGACATACAGAGATCCGGTCACTGCTTACCTTTTAGAGAACTAGCTCAACTGTGCCACGTCCACCCAGCTGACAACTTGTCCCATCCGTCACGGCCCAAGATGATGAGAATTAGTACTCAACTTTAACTAGCATTTTTTAGAAAGCTCTCATTCAGAGCAGTCAATCGCGCCCATCTCTTAGGCCACACGCGCGAAGTCAATATACACAATATATCCATCGAAAACACCGTCGAGCAGCATACATTGCTCGACCGTGACAGAAAGCTACTGCTACACTCCGAGTCGGAGTTGGCGGAGACTGAATATAGGAACTCAAGCTCAGCCCAGGACGTACATAGCTTCCATGACTGTGACCCCTGCCTGCACGCTCATCTCGATCCAATACACGACCTTTTGGTTTACTTCAGATCTCATACTCACCCTGTTCGGGCCTAGAACGGAGGACTTGTACTTTCCTTGCACTGGCAGCGATCGCGATACAAACTATTCTAAGTGGACTTTACAGGTTACGACAGGAGGCCGGTGTACACGATAGCATGAATCAACGTTGTTCAGGACACTTCTGGATGCGATAGAGAGATAGCGAAGTTCATGGTCAAAGACTCGGAGTATAGATCCATGCGTGATTCGCGGGCCCATCACGCTTGAACATTCGTTCCATCTTACTCAGAATTTGCGGGTCTAATCACCATTGGCAGTTGTGGCCCAGCCCCGAAGTCAGACTTCAAGAACGGCCGAGTCACGATCATCGTCTTCCGCTGGATTTCTTCTGGAGGAACCGCGAGCCCAAAGTCAAAAGAACGAATGAAAGAGAACAAAATTGCCTTCATCCTGACATTCCCAACAGTATCCGTCCGTGAGTATCCCTGTGAATGCAATAATAATGACCTGCAACTCACTCGATGACAGCAAAGCGGTAGCCGATGCACGCATGCGGACCAGCGGTGAACGTCAAAAGATTGCTAAAGACGCTGGGCATAGCTTTGACTGCCTCGGGGATACTCTCCCAACGTTCCGGTCTGCAGGGGCGATTTTTCAGTCAAACGTAAATCTGCGTCGCATACACGAGCCTAACTAAGGTCGCTTACTTGAACTCCTCGGCGTCCTCGCCCCAAAGCGATTTCAGGACGTGAATGGCCAGAATTGGAATAATGACCTTGTCGCCCTTTCGTAACCTTTATTCCATAAGAATGTGGCGAGGACACACATGCGGCGGATTGACTTACCTGAATTCGTGCCTTTTCACCCCATGTCGGTCCGTAAATGGCTGGCTCAACGGAACCACAACATCTGTCCTGGCGACCCGATCCGTGAATGGGACTGGCGAATGGACACGCAGAACCTCGCGGGTCACGTAGTCGAGATACGTCAGTCCATTCAGCTCGTCCATCGAAGGTGTGTCCGTGTAGAATGCACGAGTCTCTGCCTTGAGTTTAGCACAGGCTGACGGGTGACGCCCGAGAGAATAGAGGGCCCAAGCGACAGCCGTGCTAAGGACCAAAAAGTGAGTAAATTCTCCAGTTACACGACTAAAAGTAAGAACCTGGTTGTCTCATGTCCGGCGAGTAGGAAGGTGGGAACCTCTTCGTAGCGCATTGACAAGTCAACATCTCAGTTGAGGTCACAGTATTCCAATTCTGACTCACGTGCCAGGACCTCTTCATCTGTCATACGCGCATTGTCCGGGAGATCTGTAGCCATGTTTGCCTTAATCAGAAGGCCGAGTAGATCTCGTCCCTCAAAGTTTTTCTTCTCAACACCGCCCTCGGCATTGCTCTCTGTGGTTGCAAGTATTTCAGCCTTCTTTTGAGAAATCAGGCCCTGGCCTAGTGATAGAAGGGTCTTAAATGTTCTCGCAAGTGCACGGGAACGATCATTTGGCTATTCATATATCAATAAATGGTTTCGGCCGATTGAAGGATGACGACATACGATTAGCCGAGCGGGTGGGAATAGTGCCGGAAGCATGAACCTGATACTAAACGGATCGATTTTGGTGGATTTACGAAAACCCTCAGTCACTTCATGAGACCCCTCTTGATGAAGTGAATTGAAGGAGTGATTGAAGCCTAACAACATTGGCGTCTTCTCTTCTAAGACGTACTCATGGGACGTGGTACATACCTGCATGGCCAATGATGTCCAAAGTAACTTTGTTCATCCAAAGGAATATGTCGAGCTTGAGGGAACCATCAGGCTCGGGGGATTGAGTTGATCGTGCCATTAGGATGTCCCGCAACTTTAAAAAGTTTAAATGACCTGGCAGAGTTGAATGCCAGTGGGAGAACAAACCTCGTTAGACTTTTCGATGAACAACTGTGAGTACTCCTTGATTTGTGTGAGACCGAATGCAGGGTTCTAATCACATGGATTGAATGAAGGCAGTTGGAATAATATCTAAGACAGACCATGATCCTGCGCTTCAGGGAGAAGGGGTCAGTTTGATGAGAACGAAGTCATTGACACAAACTACCTGTTGCCTATGTTTCTCTCCTAGTCGAGAGATTATTGTCAAAGTTATGACTAGTATTTAAGTCACAGGTGTACCTTTAACGAAGAGCAAACCTAGAACAACGACATATATTAGATTCTGACAACGTCCAGGAAGCTGAGCCAACCTTTTCCGGTAATGTCTCCCAACAAAAGACTACCCTCAATGGCCCTCTCGAATTCAGGAGAGTTTAAGACATAATTCAACGCTTGAAGATCAGTCGTGAAGACCCTGGTCATCTGGGAATCATAGGATGACCCGACTTGTCGTGTCAATGATATGGGTTGTCACGTACATTGAACCAGCCATAGTACTTGAAGACAGGACCGTATTGTCGAGTCCACTTTAATTGATTTTCCAAGGAGTCTGGTTCCCATACGTCTCGGGCATGACTTCCAGTCAACCAATTCACAGATTTTGGACCAGGGAGTTCACGAGTAGGTGCAGAAAGGCGATAGAGGACCCTTTTCACATAGAGCAAGAGCGCGACCGAGAGGACAACTGTAATAATGGCTCGGGCGTATGTTGCTGGGAAATAACCCGAAAGCAAACACTTGATTTCTGAGAGCATAGGAATATGAGCCGAGAGGTTGGGGGACATGAGGGGAGAAAGCAAGGCGATGATCCACCAGTTGCTGCGGTCTTTATACTAGTACTGGGGTCATTGGGTGGGAATCGGATTTGGATATCGGTGCACCTGGCTGATACAGCGCCAATCTTTACCTGGCCGCCGAGGAGTTACGGTTTTAGCTTCTATTCCTTGCCATGTGATACGTACTGCACCGATGCGATGCTGTGACAACGGAATTACTGGCAAACGAAAAAGAAAGGGCTAGATAGTGATAAATTGTTACAGTAATAAATGGTCATAGCTGGTACGTATCAACTTGGGTTTGCAACACTATGAGGACGTCGAGACTGCGTTTGGAAACACATGGGGGTGTACCAGTGGGTGAGAGTAAGATTGTTTAGAACTTGGCTACAGTCACGGTAGTTGTACGTTTGGCATCATGATGATGATAAGCTCGTGATGCGCTCATATCGGCTTCATTATGAAATCATACTGTATATCCCTTTTCATACTTTTTAACCAAGAAAGCAGAAATATTAATCTCCCATCCTCTTGCCAAGCAGGCCAAAAAAAGTAGACTATCTTCCACAAGTAGATCGTTTCATAAAGTACAACAAATTGAGGAAAATAGAGGGGATACATATTTGATGTAATTTAAGTGAGCAAAAGAAAAGTATGTAACTTACGAAAAATATGCAAAAGGTATAAGGGATCGCCTTTCCCATTACTTTCTGATATTTTTTACTTCCCTCTTGCTTATGAAAAGTGAAAAGTTTGAAAGGTATGAAAAAAATAAACACCACGTTTGCCTGATACCGACGTTATTCCCGATTACGATGCGGGCACCCGGGACTTCTTACGCTTCGGTGCCATCGACTTACTGGGGGGCGCATCCCGTCCTTGGTGTGACTGATCACATCATCGCTATGACAGCATATGCCACTGGAATATATACTACAATGTTAGCACTGAAGATATGCTTGTTGTTCGGAGTTTCATCCGTCTTTCCTTGTTCAATCAGGGTCTGAAGCTCGGTAATTGTAAGAGGTTGAAGGATTTCAGGGATGGCTGGCCGGGTAGTACCGCTTGGTAGTGGCCTCCGGGGTGCTAGTAGAATGAACGGATTCAAGTTCTCGTTCTTAGATAGATGGCATCAGAGGTAGTATCCCCGAGCGTGTCTTACGTGCTGACCCCGATGCGTCGGTGTTAAATCCGTGGGCTCTGAGGGGGATTATTTTTCCGAATGTATGTATCGAACAAGTCGACAACACCCGACAATGCCCATCGCTTGTGTCAAATGCGTGACATCAGGACATCAATACACTGTATACAAGTTGTTCATAGAGAACATCGTTGAGGAGCATATCTATACCCTTCTAGTTCAGAACACTGCCAACAAGTACTCTCCCGCACTTGCTATGACATGAGACCGGTGTAACGATAGCATGAATAAACGTTGTTCAAGGCAATTTTGCAACTCGATCGGGACATCGAATTGAGATAGTGATGTTCATAGTCAATAAGTATAGAACCAGCATTACTTGCAACCCATAGAGCTTGAACACTCGTTCAATCTACTCAGACTTCGCGGGGCTGATCACAACCGGCAGTTGTGGCCCAGCCCCGAAGTCAGACTTCAAGTAGGGACGGGTCACTGGCACGATCATCGTCTTCCGCATGATCTCTTCTGGAGCAACCGCGAGCTCAAAGTCAAAAGAACGAATGAAAGAGAACAAAATTGCCTTCATCCTGACATTCCCCACAGTATCCGTCCGTGAGTATCCCTGTGAATGTATTGGTAATGACCAACGACTCACTCGATGACAGCAAACCGGTAGCCGATGCACGCATGCGGACCAGCGATGAATATCAAAAGATTGCCAAAGACGCTGGGCATAGCTTTGACTGCTTCGGGGATACTCTCCCAACGTTCCGGTCTGCAGGGGCAATTTTTCAGCCAGATGCAAATCCGCGTTGCGTACAGGTGCCTAACTGAGGAGGCTTACTTGAACTCCTCGGCATCCTCTCCCCAAAGCGATTTCAGGAAATGAACGGTCATAATTGGAATAGTGACAGTGTCACCCTTTCGTAGCCTTTATTCCATAAGAATGTGGCGAGGACACCCATGCAGGGGATTGACTTACCTGAATTCGTGCCTTTTCACCCCATGTCGGTCCGTAAATGGTTGGCTTAACGGAACCACAACATCCGTCTTGGCGACTCGATTTGTGAATGGGACTGGCGTATGGACACGCAGAGCCTCGCGGGTCACGTAATCGAGATACGTCAGTCCATTCAGCTCGTCCATCGAAGGCGTGTCTGTGTAGAATGCGCGAGTCTCTGCTTTGAGTTTAGCACAGGCTGACGGGTGACACCCGAGAGCATAGAGGGCCCAAGCGACAGCCGTGCTAAGGACCAAAAAGTGAGTAAATTCTCCAGTTACACGACGAAAAGCAGGAACCTGGTTGTCTCATGTCCGGCGAGTAGGAAGGTGGGAACCTCTTCATAGCGCATCGACAAGTCAACATCTCGATCGAAGTCACAATATTTTGAGTCTGACTCACGTGCCAGGACCTCTTCATCTGTCATACGCGTATTGTCTGGGAGATCTGTAGCCATGTTTGCCCTAATCAGAAGGCTAAGTAGATCTCGTCCCTCGAAATTTTTCTTCTCCATGCCACCTTCAGCCCTGCCCTCTGTGGTTGCAAGTATTTCAGCCTTCTTTTGAGAAACCAGGCCCTCGCTAAGTGATCGAATGGTCTTGAGCGTCCTTGCAAGTGCACGGGAACGATCATTTGGCTATTCAAATGTCAATAGATGGTTTTGGCCGATTGAAGGATGACGACACACGATTAGCCGAGCGGGTGGAAATAGTGCTGGAAGCATGAATCTGATATTAAACGGATCAAATTTGGTGGATTTACGAAAGCCCTCAGTCACTTCATGGGACTCCTCTTGATGAAGTGACCTGAAGGAGTGATTGAAGCCTAATAACGTTTATGCCTCCTCTTCTAAGAAGACATATTCATGAGACGTGACACGTACCTGCATGGCCAATGATATCCAAAGTAACCTTGTTTATCCAATGGTATATATCGAGCTTGAGAGAACCATCAGGCTCGGGGGATTGAGTTGATCGTGCCATTAGGACATCCCGCAACTAAAAGAGCCTCAATGACCTCGCAAAATTGAATTGGCAAACAAACCTCGTTAGATTTTTCGACGAACAATTGTGAGTATTCCTTGATTTGTGTGAGACCGAATGCAGGGTTCTAATTACATGGATTAAGTGAAGGCAGTCGGAACAATTTCTGAGACAGACCACAATCCTGCGCTTGAGGGAGGAGAGTTTAGTCTAATGGGACCAAAATCATTGACACAAGCTACCTGTTGTCTATGCTTTGCTCCTAGCCGAGGGATAATTGTTGAGCCATGACTAGTAGTAGTATCTAAGTCACAGATGTACCTTCAACGAAGAGCAAGCCTAGAACGACATATATTAGATGGTGACAACGTCCAGTGGCATGAAATCGAGCCAACCGCTTCCGGTAACGCTTCTCAAGAACTGACGACCCTCGATGGGCTTCTCGAACTCGGGAGAATTCAACACATAGTTCAACGCTTGTAGATCAGTAGTGAAGATCCTGGTCATCTGGGAATCATTGTATGGCCCGACTTGTCGCGCCGATAATCTAAATTGACACGTACATTGAACCAACCATAGTACTTGAAAACAGGACCGTATTGTTGAGTCCACTCTAATTGCGTTTCCAATGAGTCTGGCTCCCATACGTCTCGGGCATGGCTTCCGGTCAACCAATTCACAGACTTTGGGCCAGGGAGTTCACGAGTAGGTGCAGATAAGCGATATAAAACTCTTTTCACGACGATGTAGATCAAGAACGCGGCCGAGAGGACGGCTGTAGCAGTAGGGTGAGTCACCGGGTGGCAATTCGAAAGAAAAGACCTGATTCCTGAGAGCATAGGTATGTAAGTCGAGAGGCTAGGGGACATGAGGGGTGGAAATAAGAGTCAGCTGCTGCAGTCTCTATACGATACGATCACCCAGTCGGATTTGGGCCTCGATACAGCGCCAATTTTTACTGGCCGCCGAGGCCTTGCCGTGGACAAGCTGTATCGATGCAGGAGCAATGGAAAAAAAAAGGTTATACCACGGCAATAAGTTGCCAACGATGAGACTTGGTATCAACTTAGGTCGGCAATACTATGAGTGTGCTCAGAGTGCGTTCAGCAACGCTCTGGGGCGTTCTCAGTCGGGCAAATTGCGGTTGTACGTTATCTATGAAGGGCATGAGAACTAGTGCTGCCACGGCTCGGCTCGAAATGTGGCTACTGAATGGAGCAAGTGCTGCCGCCAGGCAGTGCCAGCTCAGAATCGTGATACTAAAAAAGGTGAAAATATCCATATTGGGCAATTTCACCTTTTTTAGTATCACGATTCTGAGCTGGCGGCAGGCTGGCAGCACTAATGAGAACCCCTTTTTGAACCTCTTACAGCCGAGTTCGGCTTCTGCTGATGACGATTACGACGTCTGCGGTGCCATTAACTGAGGGGCATGGTACGGTACATCATCGCCTTGGATGACATATGGAATACATTGATAACATCGGGGATATTCTTGTTGTTCGGAATTTTATCCGTCTTCCCCTGTTCAATCAGTCAGGGTCGGTGAATGTAAGAGTGGATGGCTGGAGGCACTGCTTGGTCTTGAACAGTGGCCTCCGGGTTAGAATAATAGATGCTTTCAGAGATAGTATGCCTGAGCGTGCCTTAGGTGTTAGCTTTCTACTTGCTTAGCCTTGGATTCGGATATGACGGGCTAAATCCGTGGGCTGATTATCCTTCCGAATGTAGAGATAGAACAAGTCGACAATGCCCACCGCTTAGGTCAAATGCGTGGCGTCAATATATTGTTTACAGGTTGTCCACAGAGAACATGATCGTTGAGGGGCATATGCTTACCCTACCAATGCAGAACAGTAAGTGCTCTCCCAACTGCCGCACTCCCTACAACATGAGACCGGTGTACATGATAGCATGAATAAGCGTTGTTCAAGACAATTTTGCACGTCGAATTGAGATAGTGATGTTCATGGTCAATGAGTATAGGATCCAACATTACTTGCGGTCTATCGCACCCGAATATTCATTCGATCTTACTCGGACTTCGTTGGCCGAATCACGAGTGGCAGTTGTGGCCCAGCCCCGAAGTCAGACTTCAAAAAGGGACGGGTCACAACCATCGTCTTCCGTTTGATGTCTTCTGGAGGAACCGCGAGCTCGAAGTCAAAAGAACGAACGAAAGAGAACAGAATCGCTTTCATCCTGATATTCCCCGGCGCGATATCCGTCGATGAGTATCCCTGTGAATGTATTGGTAATGACCAGCGACTCACTCGATGACAGAAAAGCGGTAGCCGATGGACGCATGTGCACCAGCGGTGAACGTCAAAAGATTGCTAAAGACGCTGGGCATAGCTTTGACTGCCTTGGGGATACTCTCCCAACGTTCCGGTCTGCAGGGGCGATTTTTCAGTCAAACGTAAATCTGCGTCGCGTACACGAGCCTAACTAAGGTCACTTACTTGAACTCCTCGGCGTCCTCGCCCCAAAGCGATTTCAGGACGTGAATTGCCAGAATCGGAATAATGACCTTGTCGCCCTTTCGTAGCCTTTATTCAATAAGAATGTGGCGAGGGCACGTATGCAGGGGATTGACTTACCTGAATTCGTGCCTTTTCACCCCATGTCGGCCCGTAAATGGCTGGCTCAACAGAACCACAACATCTGTCTTGGCGACCCGATCCGTGAATGGGACTGGAATAGATGGCATCAGAGAGAACGTGTCTTGCGTGTTGACTTGGATGAGTCAGTGTTAAATTCGTGGGCTCTAAGGGAGATTATCCTTCCGAATGTATATATCGAACAACTCGAGAAGTTGAAGGCCCGACAGCACCATCGCCGATGTCAAATGCGTGACATCAGGACATCAATACACTGCATACGAGTTGTTCATAGAGAACATCGTTGAGGAGCATATCTATACCCTTCCAGTTCAGAACACTGCCAACAAGTACTCTCCCGCACTCGCTATGACATGAGACCGGTGTAATGATAGCATGAATAAACGTTGTTCAAGGCAATTTTGCAACTCGATAGCGACGTCGAATTGAGGTAGTGATGTTCATAGTCAATAAGTATAGAACCAGCATTACTTGCAACTCGTAGAGCTTGAACACTCGTTCAATCTTACTCAGACTTCGCGGGGCTAATCACAACCGGGAGTTGTGGCCCAGCCCCGAAGTCAGACTTCAAGAAGGGACGGGTCACGATCACCGTCCTCCGCATGATCTCTTCTGGAGCAACCGCGAGCTCAAAGTCAAAAGAACGAATGAAAGAGAACAAAATTGCCTTCATCCTGACATCCCCCACAGTATCCGTCCGTGAATATCCCTGTGAATGTATTGATAATGACCAGCGACTCACTCGATGACAGCAAAGCGGTAGCCGATGCACGCATGCGGACCAGTGTTGAACGTCAAAAGATTGCTAAAGACGCTGGGCATAGCTTTGACTGCCTCGGGGATACTCTCCCAACGTTCCGGTCTGCAATGGCAATTTTTCAGCCAGATGCAAATCCGTATCGTGTACAGGAGCCAAACTGAGGAGGCTTACTTGAACTCCTCGGCATCCTCTCCCCAAAGTGATTTCAGGAAATGAACGGTTATAATTGGAATAACGATAGTGTCACCCTTTCGTAGCCTTTATTCCATAAGAATGTGGCGAGGACACACATGCGGGGGTTGACTTACCTGAATTCGTGCCTTTTCACCCCATGTCGGTCCGTAAATGGTTGGCTTAACGGAACCACAACATCTGTCTTGGCGACCCGATCCGTGAATGGGACTGGCGAATGGACACGCAGAACCTCGCGGGTCACGTAATCGAGATACGTCAGTCCATTCAGCTCGTCCATCGAAGGCGTGTCTGTGTAGAATGCGCGAGTCTCTGCCTTGAGTTTAGCACAGGCTGACGGGTGATGCCCGAGAGCATAGAGGGCCCAAGCGACGGCCGTGCTAAGGACCAAAAAGTGAGTAAATTCTCCAGTTACACGACGAAAAGCAAGAACCTGGTTGTCTCATGTCCGGCGAGTAGGAAGGTGGGAACCTCTTCGTAGCGCACCGACAAGTCAACATTTCGATTGGAGTCACAATATTTCGAGTCTGACTCACGTGCCAGGACCTCTTCATCTGTCATACGCGTATTGTCTGGGAGATCTGTAGCCATGTTTGCCCTAATCAGAAGGCTAAGTAGATCTCGTCCCTCGAAAATTTTCTTCTCCATGCCACCTTCAGCCCTGCCCTCTGTGGTTGCAAGTATTTCAGCCTTCTTTTGAGAAACCAGGCCCTCGCTAAGTGATCGAATGGTCTTGAGCGTCCTTGCAAGTGCACGGGAACGATCGTTAGGCTGTCCAAATGTCAATAAATGGTTTCGGCCGATTGAAGGATGGAGACGCACGATTAGCCGAGCGGGTGGAAATAGTACTGGAAGCATGAATCTGATACTAAACGGATCAAATTTGGTGGATTCACGAAAACCCTCAGTCACTTCATGGGACTCCTCTTGATGAAGCGACCTGAAGGAGTGGTTGAAGCCTAATAGCGTTGGCGTCTTCTCAACTAAGAAGACATATTCATGAGACGTGGCACATACCTGCATGGCCAATAATGTCCAAAGTAACTTTGTTCATCCAATGGTATATGTCGAGCTTGAGAGAACCATCAGACTCGGGGGATTGAGTTGATCGTGCCATTAGGACATCCCGCAACTAAAAGAGCTTCAATGACCTCGCAAAAGTGAATTGGCAATCAAACCTCGTTAGACTTTTCAACGAACAATTGCGAGTATTCCTTGATTTGTGTGAGACCGAATGCAGGGTTCTAATTACATGGATTGAGTGAAGGCAGTCGGAATAATCTCTGAGACAGACCACAATCCTGCGCTTGAGGGAAGAGAGATTAGTCTAATGGGACCAAAATCATTGACGCAAGCCACCTGTTGTCTATGCTTTGCTCCTAGCCGAGGGATAATTGTTGAGCCATGACTAGTAGTAGTATCTAAGTCACAGATGTACCTTCAACGAAGAGCAAGCCTAGAACGACATATATTAGATGGTGACAACGTCCAGTGGCATGAAATCGAGCCAACCACTTCCGGTAACGCTTCTCATGAACCGACGACCCTCCATGGGCTTCTCGAATTCGGGAGAATTCAACACATAGTTCAACGCTTGTAGATCAGTAGTGAAGATCCTGGTCATCTAAAAATCATTGAATGATCCGACTTGTCGTACCAATGATGATCTAGATTGACACGTACATTGAACCAACCATAGTATTTGAAGACAGGACCGTATTGTTGAGTCCACTCTAATTGCGTTTCCAATGAGTCTGGCTCCCATACGTCTCGGGCATGACTTCCGGTCAACCAATTCACAGACTTTGGGCCAGGCAGTTCACGAGTAGGTGCGGATAGGCGATATAGGACTCTTTTCACGATGTAGATCAAGAATGCGGCCGAGAGGACAGCTGTAGCAGTGGGGTGAGTCACCGGGTAACAGTTCGAAAGATAAGACCTGATTCCCGAAATCATAGGTAGGCTAGGAGGGGACATGAGGGGTGGAAGCAAGAGTCAGTTGCTGCGTCCAATACGAGTCCCGAGATCACCGAGTCGGATTTGGGCGGCGTCGATAGTGCCAATTTTTACACATGGGTAGTGCCGAGGTGGTGCCTGCCTCGCCTCTGTTTCCGTCCCTTGCCGTGTGACACAAGTTGCACCGATGCGGGAGCAATTGAAAAAAAAGGATATACCGCGGCAATAAGTTGCCAATAATGAGACTTGGTATCAACTTAGGTCGGCAATACTATGAGTGTGCTCAGTGCGTTAGCAACGCTCCGGGGCGTTTTCAGTGGGGCAAATTACGTTCTGCCTGATTGTACGTTATCTATGCATGAGAACCCCCTTTTTGAACCCCTTACACCGAGTTCGGCTTCTGCCGGTGACGTCATTCTGATTACGACGTGAGCTCCGGGACTGCGGCGGTGCCATTAACTGAGGGCATGGTGTGATGATATGAACGGTACATCATCGCCTTGGATAACCTATGGAATGAATACATTGACAACAATTGGGGATATTCTTGTTGTTCAGAATTTCATCCGTCTTCCCCTGTCCAACCAGTCAGGGTCTGAAACTCGGTGAATGTAAGAGTTTCAGGGATGGCTGGAGGCACTGCTTGGCCTTGAGCAGCGGCCTCCGGGTTAGAATAAGAATAGACGGTTTCAGAGATAGTATGCCTGAGCCGCTGAGCGTGTCTTAGGTGTTATTGCTTAGCGTTGGATTCGGATAATTATCCTTCCGAATGTAGACAAGTCGACAGTGCCCCTCGCTTAGATCAAATGCGTGGCATCAATATATTGTTTACAAGTTGTCCATAGAGAACATGATCATTGAGGAGCATATGCCAGTGCTTACCCTACCAGTGCAGAACAGTAAGTGCTCTCCTAACTGCCGCACTCCCTACAACATGAGACCGGTGTACATGATAGAATGAATAAGCGTTGTTCAAGACAATTTTGCACGTCGAATCGAGATAGCGATGTTCATGGTCAATGAGTATAGATCCAGCATTACTCGCGGTCTATCGCACCCGAATGTTCATTCGATCTTACTCGGACTTCGCTGGCCGAATCACGAGTGGCAGTTGTGGCCCAGACCCGAAGTCAGACTTCAAAAAGGGACGAGTCACAACCATCGTCTTCCGTTTGATGTCTTCTGGAGGAACCGCGAGCTCGAAGTCAAAAGAACGAACGAAAGAGAACAGAATCGCTTTCATCCTGATATTCCCCGGCGCGATATCCGTCGATGAGTGTCTCTGTGAATGTATTGGTAATGACCAGCGACTCACTCGATGACAGAAAAGCGGTAGCCGATGCACGCGTGCGAACCAGTGATGAACGTCAAAAGATTGCCAAAGACGCTGGGCATAGCTTTGACTGCTTCGGGGATACTCTCCCAACGTTCCGGTCTGCCGAGGAAAATTTTCAGCCAAACGCAAATCAGCGTCGCGTACACTGGCAGGAGCATAACTGAGGAGGCTTACTTGAACTCCTCGGCATCCTCGCCCCAAAGCGATTTCAGGACGTGAATGGCCAGAATCGGAACAATGACCATATCTCCCTTTCGCAGCCTTTAATCCATAAGGATGTGGTGAGGGCATGCATGCGGGGGATTGACTTACCTGAATTCGTGCCTTTTCACTCCGTGTCGATCAGTAAATGGCTGGCTTAACGGAACCACAACATCTGTCTTGGCGACCCGATCCGTGAATGGGACTGGTGCATGGACGCGCAGAACTTCGCGAGTCACGTAGTCGAGATACGTCAGTCCATTCAGCTCGTCCATGGATGGGTTGTCCGTGTAGAATGCGCGCGTCTCTGCCTTGAGTTTAGCACAGGCTGACGGGTGACGCCCGAGAGCATAGAGGGCCCAAGCAACGGCCGTGCTAAAAACCACAAGTGAATAACTGCCCCAACTGCACGGCGAAACGCAAGGAACCTGGTTGTCTCATGTCCTGCGAGCACGAAGGTGGGAACCTCTTCATAACGTATCAGTCAAAACGTCAACATCTCGATTGAAGTTACAAAGTTCCGATTCTGACTCACGTGCCAGGACCTCTTCATCCGTCATACGCGCATTGTCCGGGAGATCAGTGGCCATGTTTGCCCTGATCAGAAGGCTAAGTAGATCTCGTCCCTCGAATTTGTTTTTCTCAATGCCGCCCTCAGCACTGCCCTCTGTGGTTGCAAGTATTTCAGCCTTCTTTTGAGAAATCAGGCCCTGGCCAAGTGATTGAAGGGTCTTAAGCGTCCTTGCAAGTGCACGGGAACGATCAGTAGGCTAATCTTATGTCAATAAATGGTTTCGGCCGATAGAATGACGACGACACACGATTAGCCGGGCGGGTGGGAACAGTGCCGGAAGCATGAACCTGATGCTAAACGGATCAAATTTAGTGGCTTTACGAAAACCCTCAGTCACTTCATGAGACTCCTCTTGATGAAGTGAATTGAAGGAGTGATTGAAGCCTAATAACGTTGGCGTCTCCTCTTCTCAGAAGCATATTCATGAGACGTGGCACATACCTGCATGGCCAATGATGTCCAAAGTAACTTTGTTCATCCAATGACATATGTCGAGCTTGAGAGAACCATCAGGCTCGGGGGATTGAGTTGATCGTGCCATTAGGACGTCCCGCAACTAAAGAAAGTCTCAATGGCCTGGCAAAGATTGAACGGGAGAACAAACCTCGTTAGACTTTTCAACGAACAATTGCGAGTATTCCTTGATTTGTGTGAGACCGAATGCAGGATTCTATTTACATGAGTTGAATGAAGGCAGTTGGAATAATATCTAAGACAGACCACAATCCTGCGCTTGAGGGAGGCGAGATTAGTCTAATGGAACCGAAATCATTGACGCAAGCTACCTGTTGTCTATGCTTTGCTCCTAGTCGAGGGATTATTGTTAAGTCATGACAAGCATGTAACTCACAGACGTACCTTCAACAACGAGCAAACCTAGAACGACGACATATATTAGATGGTGACAACGTCCAGGAAATTGAGCCAACCATTTCCGGTAAGGCCTCTCATCAACTCACGACCCTCGATGGGCTTCTCGAATTCGGGAGAATTTAACACATAGTTCAGCGCTTGCAGATCGGTAGTGAAGACCCTGGTCATCTAGGAATCATTGTATGACCCGACTCGTTGCATCGATGATCTAAATTGACACGTACATTGAACCAACCATAGTATTTGAAGACAGAACCGTATTGTCGAGTCCACTCTAGTTGATTTTCCAAAGAGTCTGGCTCCCATACGTCTCGGGCATGACTTCCGGTCAACCAATTCACAGACTTTGGGCCAGGCAGTTCACGAGTAGGTGCAGATAGGTGATAGAGGACTCTTTTCACGACGATGTAGATCAAGAACGCGACCGAGAGGACAGCTGTAGCAGTGGGGTGAGTCACCGGGTGACAGTTTGAAAGAAAAGACCTGATTTCCGAGAGCATAGGCGTTGAGAGGCCGAGGGACATAAGGGGCGGAGGCAAGACGATGATCCGTCAGTTACAGTACTGCGGTCCTTATATACCGGTGTCACTGAGTTGGACTTGGGCGTCGATACAGCGCCAATTTTCATGGCGCGGGCTGGCCGCCGAAACGAGCACTGATGCGGAATCAATTGAAAAAAAAAAGGTTGTATCATACCGCCCACGGCGATAAATTGCTAACAAAGCGTCTTTGTATCAACTTAGGTCCGCAGTACTATGAGAGTGCGTTCAGCAACACCCAGGGGCGTTTCAGTGGTTATCAAAGCAAGTGTCATTTAGTAGTTGTACGTTATTAGCCGCTGGCATGAGAACCCCTTTCAACACGTGATGGCCCTACAACTACAGCCGAATTCGGCTTCTGATGTCATTCCGATTACGATGTGAGCTCCCAAGGCTTCTTACGCTGCGGTGCGATTGACTGACTAGGAGGGGCATCCTGTCGTTGATGGATTGAGCACATCATCGCCCTGGATAACGTATGGAATGCACACTACATTGATAACATCGGGGATATGCTTGTTGTTCGGAATTTCTTCCGTCTTCCCCTGTTCAATCAGGGTCTGAAGCTCGGCGAATGTAAGAGTTCTAGGGGTTTCAGGGATGGCTGGAGGCACCGCTTGGTCTTGTACAGGATTAGAATGAACGGACGCGCGTTCTTCTGAGAAAATAGGTGGTATCAGAGGTATGCCTGACCGCGCCTTGGGTAGTAACCTTCTACTTGCTTAGCGTCTGATTCGGTTATGTTATATCCGTGGGCTCTGAGGGAGATCATCCTTCCGAATGTAGAGGTTGAACAAGTCGAGAGGTGCCCACTGATTGAAGTAGAAAACTCGCGATTTCCTAAGAAAGTCCTCCTTGGCCTCACCGTCCAAATCGTCTAGGGCACCATTAGAGTGAAGCGCAGACAAGCCTGCCTTGCTCGAGTCAGTCTGGAGTATATTACCCTCACAGCAATCGGCTCACTTGATAGGACTGGTCATCTGCAAAGGAGTGTGCTGCATATACAGCGAGAGGGTCGACATGGAACTCGCCCGTGGTCATGTTCATTAGTGGCCTTGGTAATAGTTGCCGAGACCTTATATCAAACCGGGAAAGATGGGTTGCGGTGGCAGTAGTGTAGTCAGTCAAACCTCCTTGACACCGCGAACTCTCACTCCTTGACCTCCACCCTCACCAATTCTCATACCACCGACACTCGGACCCACAACTTCACATTCAATCTCTTAATATGTCCGGTGTGAGCAAAATAGCGGCAGAGCGGAATCAGAAGGCTCTCCTGGAGCTCGCGGTTAAGTCGGGTAACGGTAAGAATCGCTTCCATCCCGTCCATTAGACATGGGTGGCCTTCTGCTTCGTTGGCTTTTCCGGCCACGCCACAGTTCGAAGTTGAGACACTGCCGCCAGTGCTTCCTTGGCAGGCCACCTTTGCCAAGCACCGACCAAACCCCTTCATCTCGCTGACTTTGCCCCTCTCCCTCGTTTCTCCCGACACTCCCAGATGTATGTGCAGATTGCAAGACACGGAATCCACGATGGGCCTCCCACAATCTTGGGATATTCATTTGGTACATGCTTCTACTTTTGCCCCTTCTGGGTGACCGACACATCATTCCTGCAGCGTGAATTGCGCCAGTGTTCATCGAAAGATTGGGACTCACGTTTCAAAGGTGTACGTTCAAATTGCCACTGTTAATGCGTCTATCCTCACACAAACTCTTTCCCAGGAAGAGTCTCACAATGGATGTCTGGTCAAAGGAGCAAGTTGAGGTGCGCCGGTCAATCAGAGACAGGAATTTGCCTCGTAAAACTTTTGGTTTGTAGCACATGCGACAAGTGGGGAACATCAAATCCAATGGGATTTATAATCCGGATGAGGTTCGCCACCCGCCACCAGCAAATATGATTGACGCCGAGCGGGACAGTGAATTGGAGAGATTTATTCGCGGTGTGTGATCTTTTTTTCGGTGACAGGCCCTGACACTGACGCTCGACATTTCCAGACAAGTACGAGTACAAGCGCTTTGTTAATCGCACAGACCGATCTGCTGTCGTTGCCTCTCACCTTGGACCCTCCCGATCTGCTGCGTCCGTCAAATCGTTAAGATCCGCTTCCCCATCTCCACTCAGTTCATCGCGGTCCCAGACGCTACCGGCAACCAAGCCGTCACTTCCTCCGGCCACCTCAGCTCCAGCTGCACCCACTCACACTCCAACGATGCCACCTAGTACACCGGCCAGTATCACCATGAATCGCTCACTCTCTCAACCCATACCACCACCATCCCAGCTATCGCAAGCCCCTGCTGGCAACGTATGGTCAGACCTCGCCTCCTTACAAGGACCAACTCGGACATCTACGTTACCCTTGCAATACCTGTCATCTACAACATCTCCTTCTGAATCTGTCCCAACGTCGCATTTAAGCACAAGTTTCCCCGCAGGCGGTACTAGCTTCGCTTCTGCTTCTTCCAATATTGGTCTAGCTTCTCAAGGTCCGAGTCTGGTTTCCAGCGTTGCTCCCGGCGCAGGCATTTTTGGGCAAGGTGCTGTTCCGCTATCCGTGCAATCTCCATTCGCTCTTGGCGCCAGTGGGGGTAACCCGTTTACGCAGATGGCGGCCCAGGCTCAAGCTCAGGCTCAACAGAATCAATTCCCATCACCGTCGCCATTCGTGATGCCGCTTCCCCAGCAGCCGCCGTTTGCACCGCAGGCCCAGCAACCAATGTTCTCCCAATCTGTTACAAATCCATTCTTCAATGCGGCAGCACAGTCCCAGAACATGCTGTCTCCTCAACCACAGGCGCCATTTGTGCAGAATACACCGTCACCTGTTTCTTTCACAGGATCGCCGTTTCAACAGCCGGCTTCAAGCCCGTTCCAGCAACAGCCATTGTTCCAACAGCCAACCCAGACACCTTTCCAACCACAGCCACCCCAGTTTGGGAATGTGCAGCCTAGTGGCGTAGCGGCAGGGAATCCTTTCACTAGTTGGTTGACGCAGCAACCGAACGTTGCTAGTGCCCATGTTGGACAGGGGAGCGTCAATGGTCAGTGGGGCTCAATGTAAGATAGCCAGATTTATATTGCTTTGATTGGGTCTAGGGTATTTTGTCGTATGGTCGCTTTAATTGGATTGCGGAATGTGGAATATTGACTCTGCTTGTGAGCTGTGATGACTAAGCGATACACACCACCGCAGAACACGTCGACTCGACTCAGCACTTGACGCGTTTCTGTGTCACTTTGCCTCACCCACAATCCTCCTTTTGTTGCCTTTCTCCCACGACCACAATCCATGAGTATCAATGTCTTCAGAAATTTCAAGACCACCTTCTCCTCTGTCCCGACCAGACTCTCCCACCCTCTTCTCAATGGGTTCGTTCTCTTTGGATAACCGCTTTCCCGAGGATGGGTCAGACTACTCTAATGCTTTCACTCTGATGGGTGAGCTCTGTCATAGTCTTGCTAGCTTCTAGGACACCTCCACCTGACAGTTACCATGCTTCACCTTGACCTGGTGCCGTAGACACGCTGGAGACGTACTGGGATGCACGCATGGATCTCTTGCAGCGCAACATCTCCAGGCGCAAGGACAAACTCAAGATGCGAGCAGAGGTCGCACTCAATGAGATATTCAAAGGGAAACCCCCAAGTCCCGATGTCCTTGCCGAGAATTTCGAGCGCGAGGTCGCCAGGCTGAAATTAAAAGTATGTTCCTGTTGTGAATGGAGGAGTAGGGCCCGTTTCTAATCCCCTGCAGGTATCCACGCGCATGGGGTCGCTGGCTGCGGCTTGGCAATCGGCCAAAGTTGTCCGGACGCGCGATAAGATCAGTTTCTTCTTCGGAGTCATGTCCCTAGTATTCTCCGCCCTGTTGTTTGGTCTAGCTCCACAGTAAGTTTGCGCCCTCACCCCTGCGAGTCTCTTATCAACGCCTCTTTCAGGTACGTCCATATTTCATATAGCCTACAGTTACTCGTCCTTCTGCCTTATCGATTCTACAAATACAAGAAGCTGCAATGGCACTACTTTCTATTTGACTTATGCTACTATGTCAACATCATCAACTTTGTATTCCTATGGTTCTTCCCTCAATCACCCTCTCTCTTTGTTGCATGTTACTGTCTCAGTCATGGGGCCGTTGCGAGCGCTATCATCACATGGAGGAACAGCCTTGTCTTTCACGATTCAGACAAAGTGACAAGCCTATTCATACACATATACCCCCCTTTCACATTCACAGTAATCCGGTGTGTTTTCCTCTGTTCTACTTATCTGCCCGGTCTGATCCGGTATCCGATAGGCATTTCTACCCAGGATCCGAGGAGCGCTTTCCCGCATTGAAGGAACTTCCCCATTTGCATCCGTGGCAAGCACTTCTACTAAGCAGCGCTATCTGTAAGAATGGACACGTATCCATCTGATCACTCTGAGCTAATCAGTTCATTAGACCTTGTTTGGCAGTTTCTGTATTGGAAGGTCAGTTCCCTTTTCGTCTTCGATGTTTTCACGCAGCTCATGTGATGTCCTAGCTCGTGTACGTCGATCGACGCAAGAAAGTCGAGTCGGGACAACGCACCACGTCATTACACTGGATGCTTCACAAGCCTGGTCTGATTAGCAATGTTCTCTCCAAAGTCAAGCAAGAGAACAGGGCATTGTATTTTATGTGGGGGCAATTTGGTGAGTATAATCAAAGTCGTCTCGTTATTTCGTGCTGACGGCGCGTCGATGTTCAAGTCTACGCTGTTCTTACAGATGTTCCCCCCGTCTTTGTTCTCTATGACTCGGCATTCTGGTCAGGGGCATACCTGTTGCTCATACTTTGTGTGAGTGTGTGGAACGGAGGAGGATTCTATATCGAAGTCTTCGGTCGAAAGTGCGTCTATTGCTATCACGGTATTTTAATATCTCTGACAAAGTGTAGGTTTGAACGTGAGCTAGAAGCCCTTCGCAAGGAGCTGGCGGAAGCACAGGGCAAATCTCAGCGTTCAAGCCCAATAATGGATCCGTCTGAGACAGAGTCGGAGCCCGTGTCACCTCTACTAACCAGCAAGCCGCTTGGAGGCGATGAGGGCGTGCAGCATGAGGTGTCACCACTCGTGAATGGGCGGCTTTCCCTACAGTTAGAGGGGACGAAGAAGGATAGGTAGTAGTTTATTCGAGCAGGAACTGCATTTAACATACTATTGACCCGGGTTTGATCGTTATGCTAATATGTTCTTTATCGTGTCTTGAACGTAATAGATATTCGTAATATTTTTTATAGAATTGGGGTTTGTATAATGATACTCGTACACACCATATGACTGTCTCGAGGGTTGGGTCCTACGCTGTCTTCCGTTACACCTCCATGGAAAAGGATTCAATTACCGTTCATGTGCTCTCTCGAATAGTCTCGTGTCAAGCACAACCACCCTCCGAGACCGACTCGGATGTGGCCGAGGAAGATCTCTCTCGAGGTCGGGCGACTGCCCATGCCGGATGTGACACAAATGGATGGCAGATCCCAAAAGCAAAAGAATCTCTGGCCTGGGCACAAGATTGTGGGCACTATTCCCCATATTCCTAGGGCTGGATTCACTAAATCTATGCTTAGGTCTTTTTAAGAACGCGTATACTTATCTGCCTGCACCTCCACTAGTCCCAGCTACAGTTGCCCTCGCATCCACTATCGTGAAGGACTGGGACACTCGCCCCTCGGAATCGGAGAAATTCAGTACCGCTGATCTGGATCCCTTCGAAAGCATGTTACCCTGGTCCTTACACTCATGTGCCCCGGTTGGCGACGCTACCTTTCCGAAGGAGCGTAGTGACCGCCGTTCGTCGCGGGGCAGTTCATCTCCAAGTCGACCTCCGACAAAGCGTGTGAGAGTAGAGGTAGACATGGGTCCCCTTGACGAGCTCATACCCCCGGTACTCGATGATCCATCCAGAGACGTTCTCTATGCTTACGACGATCCACCAAGCCCCATTACGTTCCCGCCCCTCCCGAGCCATCGGATCCCGCGTTGCCCTCTGAATTCGCCCCGCTTGACGTTCACCCCTCTATCGCACCGATCGCGCCACAAACGGCGTCGACTATCGAGGCACTCTTGTCGTCTGTATATGCCCGCGTTGCCTGGCTGATACCCGTGCGTGGGCTCCCGCCTTGGGACGGCGTTTCCAGGGCGAGCGTCGCTTTGGGGCATCCGTCACTACCATCGCCAGGACCCACCGGTAATCGTGCATCAATGAGCAGCGACACGTCGGATATCGTCTGGACTCACAATTCATTTCGACAGTTTTGGACGTTTTTGAGGTCTTGTTCGGAAACACCTGGCTCTGCAACTGGGCCATTGTCCCTATCGTTCCATGCCGCGCCGCTATCGGAACAGGCTGGATCACAGGGAGGGATCATTTCGTCCGCTGCCTTCGAGTTGGCATATCCAGCAAACAGAGAAACTGAAATGACACCCTCGGATCCCCCTTTGCTCGCACCGATCGTTGTTGCTTCGAAAAGTAGGCTCGCCGACATCGACTATGTGAAGGTATATTGTGATGCACCCCGAGCAATGTGGGTCCGCCGAACATTAAGCCAGTGGGAGTACAAAGACGACGGGCATGCCGAACATCCGGGGGGTTGTGTTCGGATTTTGGAATTTGCAAAGTTGGTCTTGGTGGACGAGAGGGGGGAGGGTGTACTGGTTTTATGACCTTCATGTATAGAGAGCGAGGTACGATAAAGCGGTGCCATCATTGGGCTTTTTGAGCGATACATCGAAATTTTTGAGTGAGAGCAGGTTGTACAGATACCGTAAAAGTCGGCTTTATCAATGTGCCGAGTTATTGGCCCCGAAGTGAACACTACATCTCCACCTTGCGCACGCGTAACAGAAACGCTCACTCACAGCCACCGTACGCAGCTCGTAGCCACACTTTAGAGGTGCCAGACTTGGGCGTCTCCTTTTAGCACCTCGGGACAGGTCGCGTCTCGCGTCTCGGCCTTACCGCGACAATCCCTGGACCCACATACGTTAGCGGTCAACAAGGGCTTAACTTGGTTCCCGTTCATAATAGCCCGCGATGTCAACACCATCCTTCTCTGTCAACGAGCGCGTGCTCTGCTACCACGGACCCCTCATCTACGAGGCCAAAGTCCTCAAAAGCGAAGTTTGGGACGAAACGAACACAAAACTAGACACCGTCGGGCCACACTACTTTGTGCACTACAAAGGCTGGAAACAGACGTGCGTCTCTCTCCCCGACCGCGCGCACCCTTAAACTCGCATTCTGACTTTCAAACCATCTCCTCTCCCTTTTCTTTGTGTTTTTATTTATTTTGGCTACAGCTGGGACGAATGGGTCCCGACGACGCGCCTCCTCAAATTCAGCGAGGGCAACCTCTCCCTTCAAAAGGACCTCTCCCGGGCGCAAGCCGCCGCCACGTCTGCGAGCGCCTCTGCGTCGAAAACCTCCACCTCGGCTCGCGGCGCACAAACCGGCGGAGGGCGACGTAAGGAAGGCGGGCGAGGGACCAAAAGGGGACGCGATGACGACGACGGAGCGCGGAGGCCGGAGATGCGATTGGCGGTGCCGGACACGCTCAAAGTCCTCCTCGTGGACGATTGGGAGGCTGTGACGAAGAACAACCAGGTGAGCATCTCTCTCGAACTCCCAACCACATTGCATCGTTCGTTTCTGCGGCATTCTTCTGAGCCACCCTCTCCGTCGTGCACCCCTTTTTTTCCACCTCCAGCTGGTCACACTACCTCGAAGTCCTACTGTTGTTGAAATATTGGATGAATTCAAGCAACATATCCTTGATGATCCCCCACCAAAGTACGATGCCTCCTTCTCTCCAAACTCCCCAACTATTCCATCTAAGGGCGTTCTCGTTAACCCTAGCCTCCGTGACCCGCAAGTGATCCTTCCAACCATTGTATCTGGTTTGCAGGTGTATTTTGATAAGGCGCTAGGATCCAACCTACTTTACCGCTTTGAGCGGCCGCAGTACGCGGAAATACGCAAGCGATATGTGACAGGTCCGACCGTGCAGGTCAACCAAGAGCGTGAGATGAGTGCTATTTATGGCGCTGAGCATCTCTTACGGATGATTGGTCTGTCATTTATTTCATTTTCGGCAAAAAGACTAGTCACTAACCTAACCGCGCTTTGTTGCCAGTGAGCTTGCCATCCATGGTCGCGGGATCTACGATGGATCCAGAGAGTGTAGGCTTGGTGAGAGACTACGTGACAGAGCTCATGACGTGCGTGCAGTGTTTTCGTTCTACTGCGACGGAGGGAATCCTGATCGGTCAATTTTATAGATATATGCTGAACCAGAGACATCGCATATTCCAGAAGGAATATGACTCTGCGTCGTTGCAGTACCAAAACATATCTCGTTCATGACCTGACAGATTTTTTCGTTCCGACTTGTTTGTTTGCACCAATCAGTGTAGTTCTTTCCCCCCTGTACGGTCCTGTACACACGAGTCTACCTCTCGATGATGATACAACCCTCTGCTATTTCCTTATCCTTTCTTACAACGGGTCGCATATGAACGACAGCCACCGCTGACTTTAGAGTTGTCACGCGCGGTAATACCTCGCTTCATTCCGGAAATTCTCTTTACGTCCATCTTCACGGCACCTCCACAGCATGATACGTCCGAATGTAACACCAGATGCTCCAGAGGACGAACAACCCACCATTGGGCTTATCGGAATGGGGGCGATGGGAAAGATGTACGCTAGATATCTCTCAGCCGCGGGGTGGAAGAAGTGAGCCTTTTTCTCTTTCCTGCATGGTAGTCAGAGAACTCTGTAGGATCAATGTCTGCGATGTCCCCGCCATGTATGAGACATTGAGAACTGCATATAAGGGTAACACCTGCTCAAAGCCCCTTACCTGTACCACGGCCCTCTAACCCTATCTCTCAGACACTCCAGGGATAAAGGTTCTCCGCGATGGCCACTATGTCTCACGAACGTCAGATTTTATCCTGTACTCCGTCGAGGCGGAGTCCATTAACAGAGTTGTCGCACTGTACGGACCCTGTGAGTTGCTCAGCTACTTGGACGTCGTTCGAATCTAAATGGTCACTAGCTACCAAGGTTGGGGCTATTGTCGCTGGCCAAACGTCCGTCAAGGCGCCAGAGCGCGCAGCATTCGAGCAACATCTGCCGGAGGATGTGCATATCGTTTCTTGTCATTCGATGCACGGCCCAACTGTGCTACCGAAGGGTCAACCATTGGTGCGTACGCTCAGCATGCGCCAAGACGACCCGTCTTTACCTTCCCTTAGATTTTGATCAATCACAGGGGTCCCGACGATGCGCTCACTTTAGTGGAGAACATTCTAAGACCTTTCCAGTCGCGCTACGTTTACATGTCATACGAAGAACATGACAAAGTGACCGCCAACACGCAGGCCGTTACTCATGCTGCTTTTCTCAGGTACGTCAATCGCTAATATCTCTATGGATATCGTGTCTGATGTCTCTCGAAGTATGGGAACGGCATGGGCAAGCGCCGCATCGTACCCATGGGAACATGGATACTATGTCGGTGGCATCGAGACTGTGAAAGTCAACATCATGTTACGGATCTTCTCCAACCAATGGCATGTGTACGCTGGTCTGGCAATTCTCAACCCATCGGCAAGGACGCAGATCAAACAATACGCCCAAAGCACGACGGACATCTTCAAACTCATGCTCGCAGCGGACGAGGAGGGGCTTCGCACGCGCCTGTACAACGCGAGAGATGCGGTTTTCGGCAATGCTCAAAGTTCGGCTCGGACGCCAATTCTTTTGTCCGAGTGCGTGTTGGACCAGTTCAGCCTGGGAAAGAAGGACCCACATACGAACAACAATCGTCCCATCGCCAACTCGCACCTCTCGCTGCTCGCGATGGTTGACTGCTGGGCTTGCCTCGGCCTCAACCCTCTCATGCACCTCGAATTCGCGGCTACGCCTATATTTCGCATGTGGTTCGGGGTCGCCGAATACCTATTTCGGTCCAACGAGCGGCTGGACGCCGCCATCCACGCCGCGTTGTATGACGTATCGCACCGATACGACGACGTCGAGTTCGTTGTGGCGTCGCGCGGGTGGAGCCAATGCGTCTCATACGGCAACTTTGACTTGTACAAGTTGAGATTTCAGGAGACGGCTGCCTTTTTTCAGTCACGGTTCGAGGAAGCGGGGAAGGTGGGGTCTGAGATGTTGAAGGTGATCATGGATAACTCGACAGAGCTACCAAAAAGTACAGATCAACTAGACGATGACAAAGAGTCTTGATAGAGGCCAAATTTAAATGACAGATAAGATAAGGGTCGAATAGCCATCATCTCGACTCAACATCATCTTCGGCTGCTGCATGAGCGCAACTACACTGTACCCCGCAGGTACTGCCCCCATAAAGGCCGAGTTCGTACAATCCGTCGTAACACTGCTTTTCTTTCTTTTTTCATTCGAGGACGACTCTATATCAGATACCTGCTTTCAGCGCCAGAAAACCTGCAACCCCAGATTGACGATGCTGCAGCTGAGGAAGGGACCAACCACGCGGCACAAAAACGCAAGCAAGAAGACGACGTCAAGGACGATGGCACTCCCAAAAGGTCAAAGCTGAGTGGCTCCGAGAAGCGGAAGCTCACGAAGGAGGAGAAAAAAGCGCAGCGCGGTTCCAACAAGGGGAGGCGCTGGGCGAAAGTCCGGGACGAGGTGGACCTCTGCTGGAGATTCGCTGGCTCCGGGAAATGTGATTTTGGCTCAGAGTGCGTACACTATTAATGGCGTCTCACTTGTCTGACGTTTGCTGACTTTGCTCTCCTCCAAGGTGCCGCCTCTCCCACGATATCCCCGCTTACCTCGAGGCAAAACCCAGGGACATCTTCTTCCCGCATGCATCCATGCTGGGAAGTGAGCCCCCATTCGTGTACCTACCAAGTGCCTCGACGAGGACAAGCGATTCGGGGCAGCCTTCCGCCGACTTCCCGATCCGATGTCCGGTTTTCGAGGCGATGGGCACTTGTCGTATCGGATTGAAGTGCAGATTCCTTGGTGGGCACGCGCGCAAATCCGAGGACGGAACGGTCTCGTCGGTGGAGGACGAAGAAAAAAAGGAGGCTACGTTGACCGCGAATACAGAGCTCAACTATGTCTCTCCGACGACACTCAAGCTTCTCAGGACGAAAAAGGTGGACCTTTATCTCTCATACGTATTCTTTGAAGCATGATATGGAATGAAACGGCGCAGTTTCCGTTTCCGGTTTCTGATGGCTACCTTCAAGAACTCAAGGCCATGGTCGGTGATCCAGATAGCAAGGAGGATGACCATGCCCCGCACGCCGGCTCTATCGAGACAGGGAGCGTGGTCCCTGTAGCGACACCGGATGCAAATGCAGTAACGAGCACCAGCGAGCCATCGACACTACGACGCCATCCTGCGCCGTCAGGGTCGTCTAGCTTTGTCCCTCCTGCGCCAACGAAATGGTCCTCAGACGAAGCCGTTGCACAAGTAGATGTCCCAGACGTCCCTTGCAGATTTGCAGAGAAAAGACGACTTCATTGGTCAGACAAGACCTGTAGGTGCTCTCATTACAAAGTTTCCCTCTTCGGATGAACATTCTACCCCTTCTAGATCTGGGTCCCTTGACTACAGTTGGAAATCTTGTGAGTATGATAATGTAGTCGTATTACCTCATCGCATGTTCTCAAGCCAGATTTCAGCCTTTCAGACGACTTTGCGTCGCACTTGGCGCTGACATTACGTGCGGAGAAAGTGAGTGCTTGCGGCTCACTATGTATGCTTTTCCGAGAATGCTCAAGAGGTTGTTAGTGGGACTGGCGACGTCCTTCCTCTCCGGTTCCAAAGAAGAGTGGTCCTTGGTCAGGCGACATCCCTCCGAGACGATGTTTGGAGTACAAGTCGCGGGGAGCAAACCCGCCACGCTCGTCCCTACAGCAGAAGTGATAGCGAGAGAATCCGCTGGCGGCATCGACTTCATGGACCTCAACTGCGGTTGTCCAATCGACCTCGTCTTCCGAACAGGCAGTGGTTCGGCTCGTACGTTCTTCGTGGTATCCGTCTTATAGTAGTTGGATATTGATCAACACGCCACTCTCGCAGTGCTAGATGCTGCAGGAAAACTAGGAAAGATTCTAATTGGTATGAACCGGGCGCTCGGTGAGATACCTCTGACCATCAAGATGCGGACGGGAGTCAAAGAAGGTCGTAACATGGCCCACAAACTGATGCCCAGAATCAGCGCCGAATGGAATGTGGCGGCCATGACGGTGAGCCCGCCGACCCCAGCTCCTCCATCTCTCGCCTGCGATACGAGTCCTCCCCCCCGATACTGATCTCACACCTGCTGCAGTTGCACGGGCGTACGAGACAACAACGATACACGAAGTTGGCAGATTGGGACTACATCCGAGAATGCGTCGACGCAGTTCGCGCACGTGAAGCCGATGAAGACCGTGTGTATACCTGGTTTCCCCTATAGTCCATCTTTTTGTTCTTTTTGACACCTCATTTCCAGTACCACGGATCCCTATCTTTGGTGGCGGTGACGCCTTCTCCGCTCAAGATTACTGGTCCAAGGTCGAGGGCAGTGGCGTAGACGGCGTCATGATCGCTCGCGGCGCGCTGATCAAGCCTTGGATTTTCACCGAGATCAAGGAACGGAGAGAGTGGGATATCAGTTCCAGGGAGCGGCTGGAGCTCATCCGAAAAGTTGAGATTCCCATGAAGCGTTTGCTACATTTTCGGTAGTGCTGCTAACTGACAGCCGTTGGGCCCTCCAGTACGCCGAGTTTGGACTAGAGTACGTTGGTCTTTTTTTTTCGCGCACAATCCATTGATGGACTGACTACTCATCACACAGCCATTTTGGAACTGATACAGCTGGCGTCAACACGACGCGTCGTTATCTCTGTGAGGCGTTATCCTTCCAGTACCGCTACGTCCCCATTGGGCTTCTTGAGCACCTCCCGCCTCGGATTAACGACCGCGCCCCCCTCTTTCGCGGGCGTGATGAGCTCGGTTGGTGCAATATACAATATGTCATCCACATTAAAGTTACTTACTCTTCGACGATGCAAAGAAACGCTCCTCGCAAGTGACGATAGCCGCGATTGGGTGAAAATCTCTGAGATGTTCCTGGGTCCAGCTCCCGAGTCATGGACATTCACACCGAAGCACAAGAGTAACGCTTATGGTAACGAGGAGGGACAGGGCTGACTGATGCCCGCACGTCATCGGTGGAAGAGCTCATCTGTCCCAGAGGAAGTCTGTAACCCGATCCGGATGTAATGAATGGTTGTACTCCACAATAACGAAAGAAATAACAATGCGGGGCATTGCGCGCGTGATGCGCCCAACGGTACCATCGCTGGGGCTGATGTCACGGTGCAACGAATTCCCTATCTACAGTTTCTCGTAGTCCTCAATTGGACACGTCCATGGCTTCCCCAGGTGTGATGGGCCCTTCCAGTGGCGTGTTGAACCCGGATGCGGACGTAGATGATGGGACGGATACTCCGACGGTTCCACTCGCATCGTCCGGCGTAACTTTCTCGAGGAAAAGCTGGTTGTTATGTTGGACGGCCCGCTGTCGAGAGAAAGTACGTTCAGTTATGTGGATGCAGTGACGACAAGAAGCGAGCAAAAAAAAAGTAGGTTGTGAACGTACCACAACGTCTTCTGGCCATGGCAGGGGTTCTTGGTCCCCCTCTGGAACGGCGCGGCTATAGATGAGCATGTAAGGACCTGCGCCAAGGTGGAAGCCGGTCGCGTCCGTTAGAACGGTTTCCTCCGAAACCTGTGGAAGGAGACATAAACACGGTGCGGTCTTTCAGAGTGGGGGTTTCGACAACGTGCCTCTGTGACAGCCCAGTCAACTGTCTTCCACCAAGTGCCATTGTCGTTTACGTATGAGTAAAGGTGCGGCCGTCCGTACACACCGTCGTGCATGAGGACGACCCGAAGATCGTACTACGCGGGGTATTTGAGCCCGAGTACGCGGCATGAGTAAACTGCAGGATTAACGTACTCTATGTTCTCTGAGTTCTGGGCCTTCGAATATTCGTGAAAGTTGGCCCTTTAGGTCATCCTTCTGGGTTTGGATAGCTGCAAACATGTCGTTGAGACGCGGTGAACTCCTTCCGCAGAGTGCCAGCACCGTCTGGGACTCACTCTCGAGCTCGTTTTCAATCCTGGCGAGTATCTTTCTCAACTTTTGAGTCTGCGTGACAATTGCCGCCGCACGTTCTGGGTTGTCTTTGTTTGCCACATGCTCATAATAATGCAGCGTAGCTTGAAGAGACTTGAGGACGTCCACGTTCTAGCGCGAGAACTCATCAACCCGGTCAACGAGAAGATACAGAGATCGCCTACCTGATGCCTCTTAAGGGCAGTCTCCCGCAGGGTCAAAGTCTGGATCTTCTCAGCAATTTCCTTTCGCTGTCTCCATTTGGCGGAAGAAATTTCGACGTTCTCCTTCATGTACTGGTCGAGATATATGTGCTTTGGATACTTGAACGGTTGTCGTGGCAGGGTCGGGGTCCGCGAATAAGCTGGAAGCGTATCGTGTCGTAGAAGCTGGAAGGTCACAACGTCCGAAGACTCAAAGATGACCAGCTGCTTCGAAGGAATCTCGCTGTGTGCCATCCTGGCCGACAATGCAGACACCAAATCTGTCGACTGCTCGTCATCGCGGATGTCAACCTTCACGATTGCCATATCCTGCCGTTGGTCAAACGGAGAGGTATCTAGCTGTGCGTCCGCGGCTCCGTAGCGGAAATAGAAAAGCCTGTACCATCCAACGTCATTAGTCGTGTGCTTCTGAAAGCAGTATGGCACATCCATTACCTTGGCCACTTGGCCGAAAGCTTTGCAAGGTCTTTATGCAGCGACGTCTCGATTGTGAAAGTCACTCTCTGGAGGAAATCTGACTAGCGATCAACACATGGAAAGTTGCGCGAGGACGCTTCTACCGTAAGAAAGTTCCCCGGGGCTAGCGGTCGAATACGAAGGCGGGTTGAGCTGAAGCGCAGCAAGGCACGAATCAAGGTTAAGCTCGCCGATCACAGCGAGGTCCATGTGCGTATAATTCTCCACCAGCGTCCACATGAGTAGTTCTGAGTTGACGTCAGTACGCAGTCAAATTGACTTTGGGTGGCACCGAGCGGACCATCACCACTAGTAGGTGGAGTTACAAACTCATCATCTGGATGTTTCGCTTGCGGACGCCACCCGGCGATGCTCTTCCGCACTTGAGGGACGTAATACAGCGCCTGAAAAATAAGAGCGGCATATACCAGCGACCCCTGGGTGGGTCTGATGGCAACTGGGCTTATGCCGCAACACCGAGACTCAGAAGCGGGGGCCATCCAGAGACAAATGAGACAGACCGGTTATCTTTCCTGGCGAGCTGTTCGAGACTCAGGGTTGTATAACGTTCCTGGTCGTTGTACGTTTCGCGCATGCTCTCTTGAATGGCCCGGCTTAAGTATTGATCATCCTGTGAGATGCCGGAGGGTTGTTCTACCTGATGATGAGATAGGTCATCATTTGCATCGCCAAGAAAATGAGGTGACACCCACATTCGAAGGAACCATAGCCCAGTTCGGATCCGGCGCCCGGTTACTGGGGCCAAAGTGGGCCACATTTTGACCGTAAGATGCCGTGGAAAGAGATGCTTCTAGAGCCTGTCTGAGTTCGAGGCTATTATCATCATCGTGTGTAAGGTCTATAATGCTCTTGTCCCTCTCAGGTTTGGAAGCTAGGAGAGCAGTAAGGATTCTGGACAGCTTGGGGGACACTACGATGATTATGCTCACGAGGGGGAGTACTTGGACCAGCCACGGAAATAGAGACGTCTCCTAAATTTCTATATTCTGAAGGCCAAGTATCTTCAGCCCCGGTGTCACCTTCCACCATGGATGTCGCGGCCTTTTGCAAGTCGCCGTTGTGCTTTCGGAGGACTCGCCTCGCAATCTCTGGATCTCCATGACCCATCATGGACATAAGGAAGGTTACATTCTGCTCCTCGCTGACTTCCATGACCTTTATATCGAAATGTTGGAGGTTTTGAAGTCCAATGCAGACGGGAAAGAGTTACCGGAGAATAGATGTGCCCACTTTGCCGCCACACGACAGCTGAGATTCCGTGCCATCATACATAATTAGATTAGATTAGATAACACTCATCAACTTCGCACACACCACCACCGGTGTAGTTTGACAAACTATCGTACAGGGCGATTTCGATCAACCTTCTAATCCTGCCTATCCAAGAATCCGATCCCGCCGGCCCTAATCTTCGACAAGAAGCTCTCATACCATCTCGCAATGACGTTCATTGGGACCATGCTCTCCGGAGAGAGTGCAGTACCGCTCCCCGACACGAAGCCGGAGACGTAGTTGAACAAGTGCTTGACGATCTTTTCGGCTAGAACCACCCCATCCGATGGTGCGGGTGCGGGTCTGGACATTGCGGAGGGTAGAGTGTTGACTTGTTCCAGTATTTGCGGGAGAGGTTCGATCGAGATGCCCAGGACGGCTGTGACGCCTCCTGGGCCCGCCGTCGGCTGCTGTGGGTTCGAGAACGCCGCTTGAGAGGATGAAGATTGAGACACGAAATTCCCGCGCAGACGAAGGATTGCTGAGGGTTTTTCGTTCGACAACCTAAGACGTGTTCGTGACCGTGTTTAAGAATGAGGGGCGAGATAACGGAAAGAGAAGCAAAGGGAAATACAGAGGACGCACATGCCGAGCAACTGGAAGCCTTTGCCTGGCCAGAAGAAGTGGACAGTCGCACCGTATCCATCTGGGAACGGTACTTGAAGCTGAAAGTCGGTATTGGTGAACCATTGGGCAAGAAGAGCGGTGCACACCTGTGCCAAGGAGAAACACGCAGACGTGGTTGATGGTCTCTGCTGCAGGCAGCTCGAAAGCGGCCTTTGTTTCGTCGATTTGTTGCAGATTGGTCTGCAAGAGTCTTCCGGCTACACAGCAACCAAACATCGTTGAGGGTTCCTTGGATATAGAAGCGTCGATGGGGTCATTTGTCCATTTTGTTCCTGTTCCACACCCTTATAATGCGTTCATGTCGTGACCGCAACATTGCCGGCCCGGCACTTTGACCACAACTTACTCGCCACGACCGGACCTTCAAGTTGGTTCTTGTTCGTGCACCGAAAATATAACTAGAGAAATATGCCTCTCAGAATAGCTGCAAGGGCTATACTAACTTCACCCCGACCCGCTCTCTCACGTCTCTCTTACCTTGTGGCTCGTAGTGATGCCTACTCTACCTCCGCCGGCAAAACGATCCCTGTGAAGATCGTCGAAGTGGGTCCCCGGGATGGGCTTCAAAACGAAAAGGCGATCATTCCCCCAGACGTCAAAGTAGGGCTCATCAATCGGCTCGGCCAGGCAGGCACGACGGTCATCGAGGCAGGGAGTTTCGTCAGCCCAAAGTGGGTACCGCAGGTGTGTCCCGCTGCATCCTTTCCCTTTCACGCGTTTTTATGTGCTTAATCTCAGGCCTAGATGGCTGGCACAGCCGAGGTGGTGACTTCTATGGACAAGCTCCCCGGCGTCACGTACCAAGTGCTCGTGCCCAACGAAAAGGGCCTCGAGAACGTCCTCAGTCTTCTCGCAGCGCACCCCGACAAGCCCCCAGTAGACGAGATCGCCGTCTTCACGGCCGCCACCGACGCGTTCTCGCTCGCGAACACAAACGCCACGGTGGTCGATTCGCTCAAGCGCCTGGCGCGCGTTGTTCGGGGTGCCCTGGACAAGGGCATCAGGGTGCGCGGGTATGTCAGCGTTGTGATTACGTGTCCGTACAGCGGCAAGGTGGATTACCGAAACGTGCGGGACGTGACGAGGGAGCTGCTGGATATGGGATGTTATGAGGTGAGCTTGGGGGATACGACCGGGACGGGCAACCCGACTAGCGTGGGCGAGATGCTCAGCGTGACTCTTGGCGCGAATCCAGTAAGCAAGCTGGCTGGACATGTGTGTGGTCAATCCATCTCTCGTCGTCATGCTTCTAAATTGTTTGTTTTTCTCAGTTCCACGATACTTTCGGCATGGGAGTAGCGAATTCCATGGCTGCACTGTCTGCTGGTATTCGCACCCTCGATAGTTCCATCGGTGGTCTTGGCGGATGCCCCTACTCACCAGGTGCAACCGGAAATGTGGCCACGGAGGACATTCTGTACGCGTTGAAGGATTCTCCTTACTCTGCACCTGGAGACCTCGAGGCTCTGGTTGACGTAGGGTTTTGGATATCGGAAAAGTTGGGGCGTGATAATTCCAGTCGAGTGGCAAAGGCTATTCGTGCACGTAGAGAACGAGATCGCCAGACTCAACCAGGGGCCAAACTGTGATCTGTGTACATATATACCCTTTACCGACTGTAATTATATACTTACCACAAGCTTCAAACTGGTACAGCACAGTACGGTGAGGGTGAACACCGAGATCTCGGTTCGGCTGTTTCCGAAGATAATTTGCAAGATTTTTTGCGAAACGCGCTTCAAGGCGAAAGTTGGGCAAGCGAGCGTCTCGCCGCTTTGCACACACAACGACGCAATGCCAGACTCTTTCTTCGCTACAAAAACGCGCAAGCGGAAGCGCGTAACTCTCAAAGACTCGGGCCCCTCCTCCAGTAAAAAAGCTCTCAAGACGAGCAATGGTCGCGTATCTGCAAAGGGGAAAGGAAAGTCCCGCGCGGCCGACGAGGAATTGCATTCGGAGGGAAGCGGTTCTGAGGCCTTGGATGATCTGGACCTGAGGGTGGACGAGGTGGACCCCAACGAGAGCGGTGAGGAGGATGCGGATGAGACGCCTGCGGAGAAGAGGCTTCGTCTAGCGAAGCTTTATCTTGAGTCCATTAAGGAAGGCCTCGGTGCGTCTCTCTTCCTCTTGTTCATACCGCTCATGTATTTCTCATACTATACGCACACAATTAGCGGACGGGGAGGTCGACGCAGCGGAAATCGACAAAGAATTGATCTCTGCCCGCCTCAAGCAGGACGTCCTCGAACACGCTGGCAAGCTACATTTATTTGTGGCCGACTCTGTAAGTACTTTTCGCAGCCTATGATAACTAACTACGTGCACACGTGTGTGCTGACCCTATCATCCCGCGTAGCTTGACCTTTCTCTATCTCCGCCTACACTTCGGACAAAGGGCCACAGATTTTCCGTCACCTCTGCCGTTGCTTCTAGCGATGCACGTTTCCTTTTTACGTCAGGAAAAGAGGGGTCCATCATCAAATGGGACTTGCGCAGCGGTTCTCGGCTGGCTACCTTCCCAAAACTACGACCCGGAGGCGGCAAGGGCAAGGAGAAGGCGACAAGCGCAGAAATGCCTGGGCACACTGACGAGGTGCTCACCCTTGCCCTGAGTGATGACGCGAGGTACCTTGCCAGTGCGGGCAAGGATCGCAGAGTGTGCGTATGGGATGCCGAGAAAGGCGAATGGGTCAGAGGCTTCGGTGGTCACCGAGACACCATATCTGTGCGTGTTACAATCTCGTCCAAACATCACAGTCTATTCATGCGTTTCGTCCTTTTGCGGATTAGTCTGTAGCATTCCGGAAGGGGACGCAGCAACTATACACGGCATCCTACGACCGCACGATAAAATTATTTGATCTATCTGTAATGGGGTATGTGGAGACGTTATTTGGCCATCAAGATTGTATCCTCGACCTCGATGCGTTGCGCGCCGAAACCGCGGTCAGCGTCGGTGGGAGAGACAAAACGGTCCGTTTTTGGAAGATCGTAGACGAAACACAGCTAGTGTTTCGCGGGGGAGGTCGCAGCTCAGTAAGAGAGCTGTTAGAGGGCGGCGGACTCGCGGATGTCGACGAGGAGAACCGAGACGACGGAAAGAAAGGGGGTCATGCGGAGAAAAAGTGCATTGAAGGGAGTCTCGAGTGCGTTACCATGATCGATGAGTCCACTTTCCTTAGTGGTGGCGACAGCGGGTGAGTTCATCACGGATAAATATCGGATGCCAGCTGATGCCCCTCCCTTAGATCAATATGCTTATGGACGACCCAGAGGAAGAAGCCCATATTTACGCAAGCTGTTGCGCATGGTTTTACTGAAACAGTTTCAGAAACAGAAGGCCTTATTCGTACACCACGTTGGATAACCGCTTTGGGGGCATTGCGTTACTCGGACCTCTTTGCTTCAGGTAAGCTGCGCTCGGAGTTGTGGAACGTGAACGTTAACACATGTCTGTATAGGGTCGTGGGACGGCCACATTCGTCTATGGAAGGTTGATCCGAGGATGAAATCTTTCTCTCCTATAGGGAGTTTCCCTGTCCCTGGGGTCATTAACTCATTGCAGTTCGTATCGCCCGGGAAGGGTTTATTGGACGAAGCCTCATGGGCGTGGACACGGACCAGTGGGGATGTGCCCCGTATCGGAAGCGGGGTATCGATACGAAAGTCGGGGCCATGTCTCTTAGTGGCCGGGGTTGGTCAGGAGCCGCGATTGGGTCGTTGGGTGACTGTGAAGGGGGATGGAGCACGAAATTGCGCAGTTGTCATGGCTTTGCACTCTCGGACATTACAATGACATGAAACCATTCGCATTTTTTTCATCGTCTGGGCGACATACGTAGGGTGCATGATCAGCGATCATCATCGCCATATCATATCACCGCAGTGATGCACGATTATCACTGACACCTGCCCTTACCTTACATACAATCGCTTGCGAGTGAGCCGCCCGTAATAATGTTTATGCAATAGAAACCTCATCCTTGCGTGAGGCGGCCAGACTTTTTTTTACAACGAACGGTCATAATCGTGCGTGTGCCCCATGCTCCAAAGTATATCCGGGTCCACCGTGCCTCGTGGCGCTGTAAAATTTTCTTTCTTCCGCATTCCTCTCAGCCGCAGCAGTATCAGAAAGATGACCACCATGCGAGGGCTCACGGTCGACGCGTTGAATCCTGCGATTCTCAACGTCCAGTACGCCGTGCGCGGCGAACTGGCCATCAAAGCTGAGGAATACCGCGTGCGACTCAAAGGGGGCCAGGGCCAGCACGGTCTTCCGTTCGACAAGGTCATCTCGTCGAATATCGGGAATCCGCAGCAAGCCGGACTCGATCAACCTCCAATCACATTCAATCGTCAGGTGCGCGGACTATCCAACCAACCAATCCTGACGATCTGGCGATTCTGACTTTTTTTTTTCGTTTTTTTAAATGCGTTTTTGGGGTATGTGTTGTTGTTTGTGGTTTGGTTTGTGGTGCTGGCGTTTGTTGTTTGTGCGGGGAAATGTCATGTTTGTAACAGGTAGCGGCGTTGATGGAATGGCCTGCGCTCGCTGAGCTGGCAAGAGATGCATTTCCTGAAGATGTCATTGCCCGAGCGAAGGAGCTCCAAAGCGAGATTGGTTCTATCGGAGCATACTCGCACAGCCAAGGCGTCCCATTCATCCGGAAGAACGTCGCAAAGTTCATCGAAGGTCAGTCTCGTCGTCATCCTTGCCGTAAATCCTCCCAGCTCTCCTCTCCACTCCTTCATTCCCTGCCTAGAACTCACCCATCCTTCCCGCCTTTTTTTTTTCTTACCCAGAACGAGATGGCTACCCTTCGAACCCAAACCACGTCTTCCTGACCGCGGGCGCCTCCGCGGGCGTGACGTTGCTCATCTCGGTGCTAATCTCCAACCCCAAGTCCGGCATCCTCATCCCTATCCCGCAATACCCGCTGTACACCGCGACGCTCGCTTCGCACTCGGGCACAGGTATCCCCTACTACCTAGACGAAGGAGCGGACTGGGCCACATCCGCGCCGGATATCGAGGCCGCGATCCGCAAAGCGGTCGACGGGGACGGCGTCCAGCCCAAAGCGCTCGTGGTGATCAACCCGGGCAACCCGACGGGCGCGCTGCTCGACGAAGCGACGATGGAGCGTCTCGTGCGACTCTGCGAGCAACACAACCTCGTCCTTCTCGCCGACGAAGTGTACCAATCGAACCTGCACGCGCGCGACACGCACCCGTTCACCTCGTTCAAAAAAGTCGTCCGCAACCTCGGCTCGTCCGTCCCCTTGGTCTCCTTCCACTCCATCTCAAAGGGCGTCACGGGAGAGTGCGGCCGTCGCGGCGGCTACTTTGAGTGCACCAACATCGGCGACGACGTCATCGCCCTCCTCTACAAGATGGCCTCCGTCGGGCTCTGTCCGCCCCTCGGAGGCCAGGTCGGCGTAGACTGCCTCGTCCGTCCCCCGCGCCCCGGTGACGCCAGTTACCCGCTCTGGAAGTCAGAGACGGACGCGACGCATGCAGCACTTGCCCAGCGCACCAAGATCATGGCCGCGCGCCTCAACACCCTCCCAGGCGTGTCCTGCGTTGACTCGCCCGGCGCACTCTATCTGTACCCACGTATTCGCCTGCCTGCCGCGGCGATCGAGGCTGCTCGCAAGGCGGGAAAGCAGCCCGATACATTCTACGCGCTGGAGCTGCTGGACGAGACCGGCATCTGTGTCGTGCCTGGGAGTGGATTCGGACAGAAAGAGGGTCAGTACCATTATCGTCTCACTTGCCTCTGTCCGGGAGTGGAGGAATACGTCGGTGCCTTGGAGCGGTTTCATCGCAAGTTCGTGGATCGTTATGGTGGTTTGTAGATTTTAGATCTTAGGGATGACGTCATTGCTATAAATCATACAATTATGCCTATCCTTTGCTAGTAGATTTTATCGATAGCCGTTTGCGACATGCAATGACTCGGATGCTGATAAGGAAACCAATTGCATGAATTATGTTGCTACTACTACAAGTAATCCTACAAGTGCGCCGAACATGTTCGTCCCCAGAAAGCTAGGTACTGTAATGGAGCACACGTAACAAGAATGATGAAGTGATGAAGAGATGATATGATCAGAATAACATAGATATAGAGCCTGGATAAGAAGCGTCATACGAGTCCGACGATGTATGCGCAAGGTCTGGAGTGGACGAATGGTAAGGCAACGCATAAGTAGGACCTACGCCATCTGCCAGAGACGAGGTCATTTCCGAGGCGAGGCGGCGCACACGCGATAAGGAAGGAGGTAGGAGTGAACCCGTCGGCACACCACTCGTGTCCTCTAACGAGGGCGGGTAGAGGCTAGAAAGGTCACTGGCGATTGACGAGGTTGAGGACGCTCTACTGCGAGGTGGGGGAACGGAGAGCATAGGAATATCGGAGGGAATGCAACGTTGTGCGCGATCGATGGGAAATGTGGTCGCTAATAAATCGCATTGATCTCCTCCTGATTCATGATCATCACAGCGGCGTTGACACCGGACGCAATAGTCACCGAGTCGCATTCTCTGATCAGCAGCGCAGATGCACTGCGAGGTGGGTTCGTGAAACACATCGGGTAGACTATCGAGCGTTATCGGCATGGGTTCAACGATCCGAGGAAGGTCGAATAGCGAATAATCTGCGATTTCCTGTTTCGAGGCATCATCGAAGGACGGGGGCATCATCGGCATATTCTTGATCCACTCTTCTAATGGTTCAAACTGCTGGGGTATGCGTCCATCTTGGGGTGTCGTCGGCGGCGTGGGAGCAGGATGGGGTGGAGGAACCTCGGAATGTTGCAAACATCCGTTACATGAATTTGGATTTGAACAGGCTTCCCGACTAGACCATGCGATCGGGCCTCTGTGCTGCAAGCAAGTCGGACATGCACACGTTTCGCCGCAGGTACAGAAGCCCCGGAACCCGGCTGGGAATTCCGGCGAGTCCAACTCGTCCTGTATATCCGAGAAAGGTGGGAACGTCTTCTGAGAGAAAGAATGTCCCGAACTATCACTCGACCACGCCATAAGATCTGGGGGACGATTCGACCCAAGTCCGTTCTCGGAAAGGCTGTCCAGGTGTCCTTCCTCGGGAGAATAATGATGCTCCCCGTAAGCGCGACCATAAGGGCTGAAAAACGCGGATCCGTGGGAGAAGCGGTGATTGTGGTGATGGGGATTTGACGCAACGTGTTCGTTCGAGGATGATGGGTGGGGGCGTGGAAGAACGGGACGCAGTGCATGTATGCTAACTGGCACGGGGGCTGTCGTGGCGCCCGTCGGCGAGATGGGTGGAGGCGCCCCATGATCCTTGGCTTTAGGGCGATTATGTTTCTTGAAACAGTGGCAATCTGCACCATCCTTACACCGGCAAACGTGGGCTAGAGGAAGTGGGTGAGTAGAGTTCAAGGGGGAAGGAAAGAAGAGGTGCTCACTTGCAAAATCGACAGGGGAGGGTAATTCAGTTGAATGCGTGGCAACCGACGTCCCGAGGACTTGAGGTAATCCATCGGGAAACGCGGCGCTCGCTAAAACCCTTGCTAAATTTCCTGGGGTAAGGGGGGAGCCCCTTACGGATTAAATCTTCCGTAACGGATCGACTCCGAAGGCAAGCTCACCTTTCTTGCGAGTGGGAGCTGGTTCCTTATCTGGTGGGTGTTCTTTGGCTTCGCACATGCACTTGACGTGGACTTGCTTTGTCTTTCGTAGCTCACGACAGTGCTCGCATTGGGTGATGGGGCGCCCCTTCTTCTTAATCTCGAAAAGAGGGCGATCTGTGTGTTTGCAGGCGGAGGAGCGATGACCTTTGATACACGCTTCACTGTAGGGCGATTAGGCATGAGGGAGGAATAGGAGGAACGGGATCAAAAGACGTACCAGGCGTATTTTTTGTCGCTAATTAGAACCTGAATGGCGGGAGAGCAAAAAAGGGGGTTGAGGTCAGATGGGGAAGTGGATGGGGAGGGGGAAGAGGATTTTACCATGGTGTGCAAAAATATGAGGAGTTAGATAGAGATAGATCGCCTGGGACAAAAGTCAGTGTCGACTTGTCCACTAACGCTCTGAGAGCGAGTGTTATTGGGACTGGAAGACGGACTGGCAGAGGCTGTTGCTGTTACGGATAAAACACATCAGCAAGGGCGGTAGTCTAGTCTCGCAGAGGAAGGTTGATTGGGAGCGCACGTTGGCCTAAATACCTGAGGACGGCCAAACAAGATACAATAGCATTAGTCCCTCAATCCAAAAAAGGGAATTGGTTCGCAGGATGCTATATTGCACTCCGATGGTCCGGCGTCGACGGAGCTGGGCCGGATGAGCGCCGAGGGGTGACCGTTTTCGTTTCGTTTTCGAGAAGAGTCCATTGGGCCTGACCTGGTACCCCGTCCCGTATCTACCGTCCCAGACCGTCTGCCTCACTGCACCCTGCAACCCAAAATGCAGGACGGTCGTGTTCCTCGGTGAGCCCCCATTTTGTTCACCAATCGATCGTCCCTTAATCTGCTCCACAGCGTCAAAAATAGGGCACCTGCTGCCCTCCAGGTCTGTTTCGCCATCCTTTTCTTCCAGAATTTTCTCCTCATCCCTTTTCCTTAGATCACCGCAGAACAATTACTTAGAGAAGTACGAGTACTACATCCCTCACTACGATCACCCTCACCCGCATATTAGGCCCAAGAAAGACAAGAGTCGCAATTCCGTGCGCCTAGACAACGCGTCGAGGACTTTGAAGAACTTCACGAGTACCGTGGTCGTAAACGTAAAGAATTCGAAGAGCGCATCCGTCGCACTCGAGGTAGCATGTCAGTCTTGGTTCTTCCGTTATTTTTCATATTGCATCGCCCTTACCTATCGTAGAAAAGAGTGGATACAGTACGCCAGTTGGGAGGCCTCACAGAACGAGTTTGCACGCGCCCGCTCAGTCTTTGAACGCGCTCTCGATGTTGACCCTCGGAGCGTGCCCCTTTGGCTCACCTATACCGAAACAGAACTCAAATCACGCAATGTCCAACATTCCCGCAACCTTTTCGATCGCGCTGTTACCCTCCTCCCCCGCGTAGACCAGCTCTGGTACAAATATGTTTATCTAGAAGAACTTCTCCAAAACATCGCTGGTGCTCGGCAGGTCTTTGAACGATGGATGGCGTGGGAGCCAGATGACAAGGCATGGCAAGCCTATATCAAGCTTGAGACTCGGTACAACGAACTGGATCGTGCCAGCGCCATCTACGAGCGCTGGGTCGCTGTCCGCCCTGAACCCCGTGTGTGGGTCAAATGGGGTAAATTTGAGGAGGAACGTGCTAAGGTGGACAAGGCGCGCGATGTGTTCCAGACGGCGCTGGAGTTCTTCGGGGACGAGGAGGAGCAGGTCGACAAAGCCCAGGCAGTCTTTGGTGCTTTCGCCAAGATGGAGACGCGACTCAAAGAGCATGAGCGCGCTAGGGTGATTTACAAGGTAAGATTTCGTGTTCGTCTTGGGTCTCATCCCTACGCCCTGTGTCTTCTCTAAGCGCGTGTACACAGTTCGCATTGGAGCGCCTCCCACGCTCAAAATCTGTCAACCTGTATGCGGTATACACAAAATTTGAAAAACAACATGGCACACGTACAACTCTGGAGTCTACGGTGCTTGGGAAGCGTCGAATTCAGTATGAGGAAGAACTTTCACATGATGGCCGTAATTATGATGTTTGGTTCGATTACGCTCGCCTCGAAGAGGGTGCGTACAGACAATTACGAGAAGAGGGCGCCACCGCAGAGGAGGAAGAACAGGCCGTGGCACGCGTACGTGAGGTGTACGAGCGGGCGGTTGCACAAGTCCCACCAGGAAACGAGAAGCGCCACTGGCGGCGGTACATCTTCTTATGGCTCGATTATGCGCTATTCGAGGAAATTGAAGCTAAGGTCCGTTGCTGTCCCCCCCCCTAACCTGTATCACCTTAAATAACACCGTATCTAGGATTTTGCTCGGACGAGAGAGATATACCAGACAGCTATGCGGCTTGTGCCACATAAACAATTCACATTTGCCAAGCTCTGGTTAATGTATGCGCGATTTGAGGTTCGGCAACTCGACCTGCCTGCCGCTCGGAAAGTTCTTGGCACGGCTGTTGGAATGTGCCCCAAGGAAGCTCTATTCAAGGGTTACATCCAGCTGGAATTCGATGTACGGAGTTTTCGTCCGTTGTCTCATCCCATGACGGCTGACCCACCGGTTTTACCCCTAGCTCCGAGAATTTGACCGCGTTCGAACACTCTACGAGAAGTACATCGAGGCGCGCCACCTTTTTTCGTATCTTCTTCGTCTTTTTCAACCTATTGACGCCCATCCCACAGTTTGACCCTACAAACTCCGCAGCCTGGATCAAATACGCGGAGCTAGAGACGCAACTTGCGGACTACAATCGCGCCCGGGGTATTTTCGAGCTCGGCGTTTCTCAGACTCCGCTCTCGATGCCGGAGCTCCTCTGGAAGGCATACGTCGACTTTGAGGTCGAGGAGGGTGAGCGTGTTCGTGCACGTGCACTGTACGAGCGTCTCGCTGCGGCAAGCGGACACTGGAAGGTCTGGGTCGCGTATGCAATGTTTGAGGCACAGCCGATCCAGCTGCCTCGTGACGAGCGTGAGGACGAAGATGAGGACGAGGAAGATGAGGAGAGGGAGCCGAAGATGGTTGAAGGTGACTTGGAGCTGGCGCGTCAAGTGTTCCAGAAAGGCTACAAGGACCTCAAGAACAAAGGTCTGAAGAACGAGGTAAGTAGGCTGATCCTTCTCCCAGATGAAAGAGAACCTTGGACTCTGACAATACCTTGAATGTGTGACCGGCAGCGCGTCGCGTTGTTACAGGTATGGAAGTCCTTCGAGGAGCAGCACGGCATGGCAGAGGATATTGCCAAGGTGGAAGGCATGATGCCTGTGCAGGGCAAGCGGCGCTACGTCGACGAAGAGACCGGGCAGCTCGTGGAAGGTATGCACTTAGGCCCGCGCCGCTTCTTGCTTAGAGAGGATTCGAACACTAATGAACTTGCGACGCGACAGACTACGACTACATCTTTGCGGACGACGAGCGCGAGGCAAACCCGACCTCATTCAAATTCCTTCAGATGGCTCACGCGTGGGCGGCCTCGAGGAAGGCCGGAGGGGCCGGCGGGGCTGCCGGCGATGGTGGCGGTGGCGGTGGCGGTGCACTATCAAGGTTTGCTGCTGCGGGGGCACAGGATGATGCCGACAAAGATAGCCGGTCCGAATCCGAATCTAGTGGGAACGAGTCCATGGACGAGGAGGTGGCGAGCGTGGCAAGCTCACAGGGCGACTCATAAATGGCTTGAACCCACACGAAACATGATGCGTATTTCCCGATTACGGTGACGGTGAAAAGGTGTACCGTACATGCTACATGCAGTATGCGCTGTGCCACATGACGCGTGACAGGGCTGGGGATGTGAGACAGGTCCACAGTACGAAATGAGAAGCAGATAGGATCAAAGTCCACAAATGGATGACACATCCCATCCAGTGATGGGCTGACCAGTAGCTGTAATAGGACAGATAAGTGAATGTTTGGTTGATTGTAATCTCCCCGCAGAAGTCGGCCTGGACATTTAACGCCCACACGTCATGATCCAACGCTGCTCCGGACTAAACTCGGAGGAAGCCCTGAGGCCTGAAGTGGGGAAGGACCCATACGTGCCAGCCACCCACTAATGAATGAAAGGTGTCGCCGCAATTAGGGACAGGGGTGAGAGGACCGAAGCGCCAACAAATCCCGCGGCGCAAGTTTGCACTTGTCGTAAAGGAACAAAGTTGCCGTAAGAAATCGTGCGGCTGCGTGGCAGCAAAGAACAAGAAACCCCAAACTCTAGCTTGATGGCGATGGCGCCATTTCGCACCTATCCGACTCGGCGACGCGTTCTACCCAACCACGCTCGGGCTGGCATTTCAAAAGTTTCATGTCGGTGCTTTTAGTCCCGCGAAGGACACGTCCTGTCTACAGCTACTAACGTACTTGTCCTGCAGCTAGAAGTATCTGTATCATGCGGTTGCCGTATAGCACCCCCTTATCTCTCCGAGTCCAGCTACAACAGCTATAGAGCCCCCGAACCGAATCGTCGCGTCCTGTTTCGGTCAGGGGGAACCGTCGGGAAGCACGTACCATCGCGACGTTGTCGACTTCAACTGCGTCCGCATCTACTGACGTACGTACATCGTTGTTGTATCGTATATACCTGTAATACCGTTTACTGCACGGGCACGGTGTTGGTCTGAAACCTCCGTGAGGCCCGGCTGTATACAAGGGGTCAGATGCACGTTTGCTAGTTCTCGTCCCACGTGCCTTGATGGCGCCGCCACCGCCCGCAACTCGTGGTGAGAGTGAGGGAGGGAGAGCGGGGTGGGGTGCCAACTGTCAACGTTACCCACAACGAACGTTCCACTTTTGAGTTGGGCGAAGGCAGGCGCGATCTCCCCTTGTTCTTCCTCTGTCACGGCGGTCCAGTGCGATCAATGCGGAGCATGCGGAGGTATGTGCGCTCGAGAACATACACAGGTGCCCCCCAATCGGCAAAAAAGATTACCATTAATTGGGGCCTTTTGTTTGTTTGTTTTTTTTCTAGCGGGCGTGGGTCATCTCGGATGTCTGCGGTCGGGTTTGCCCGTTTGATGAGATGAGGCTTCGTGCCAGGTCGGTCAAGGGGACCTGTTGTCGAGCCGCATGTACTGGGTATTGTGGTACATGGTTTGGCACCGCCGCGGCAGCAAGCGCGGGTAAGTAGGTCTTGGCTTTGATGTGACTTACATACGCAAACAAGAACCGAGGGACGGAAAGGCAAGCTTACCTCCAAAAAAAAAAGGTCACATCAAAAGAAAAGACGTCCGCAACAAACAACCCTTTAATTCCTCTTTGTACAACGTGCAGCCAGAACCCGAGCAAGCATGCTTGCGCGCGATCACAGAGCGGATCAGTGGGCCGAGGTTGTTGGACGGCAAGAGAATCACCTCTTTCACAAGGTTAGTCTATCCTCGGATTTTCCTTGTCTGAGAAGACTTGCACGAAAGACAAAGTAGAGCTTCAAGGAGCTTCCTGCGGGTAGTAGCATCGGTGGTGTATTTGCCAAGAAGGTGAGAGAAGAAGGAAAGGACTGGGAGCGTTCGAGTTGGGCCGAGATCGGAGTGTGGACCGGTGAGGCGTGCCGTTGATTCTAGAAAGGTGGAATAGATTGTCTGGTGTGACAGATTCTGATCATGACATTGCCGAGTTTTCTGAACGAAACGTTCCTGATGCTAAACCGAGTTGAGACTAAGCCAAAAAGGAATCACATGACCTGCCAGAGAAAAGAGATAATTCGGATCGAAATATCGTGAAGCCTGCCTGTTATGACCTTCAACGCGACGACCCTTCGATTTCACATTCACGCCTCGGCCGCCACCTTTTCGCCGAGGCTGGGCACCGTCTCGCTGTCCAGGCCGTCAGAAGAGAATACCTCCATCGACGTCCCCACGCCCGGCCTCATAACTTCCACATCGCGCGGTGTCGTCCCCCACCTTTCCGGCGATCACACCGCGCTTTCGGAGGCCATCAGATGGCTACACGTGCCCTTCGAGTCCTTGTGAGTGAGTAGTTTGCACCCTCTGAAAGCCGCAATTCTTGTATCAGCTGTCACCTCACTTGCGCCCTAAACACTCTTTTTCTTCTTCCCTTTGGCCAGCTTGGAACTCTCCCCCCCGCTTCCGACCCTTCATCCCGGTCCATATCCGTCACACGCATGCCTCGGTTTTCGCCCGAAGCAGCATATCCTCACCATGTCACTGAGGGACCCCGCGGACGATAGAGACATGCCCCCAAATGGTAATGACTTTGTCTCCGCTCTCTGTTTGCGCGGCGTACGCAAGGTCGACTCGACTCCTTAATGTCACCCGTTTTCGTTTCCTCGCACGACTCATTATTCTTTTTTCACCCCCGTAGGTAACGCCGAACGAATGGAGGGATCATGTCCTGGCCGCACAACCCGATGTCCTCGTGGCGCTCTCCGATACTCCTTTGGCACCTGGCCCGTACTCGCAAAAGCGCATGACAAAGAGCGTTGAGCGCTCCGCATCCTGGTTGGCAAACATCCTTCGACCTCTCCCAGGCCGACACGTTCCCGCGGCTGGCAGCACTACCTCCCATCCTCCGAATGTCCTGGTCCATATGGCTGGCAGTATCACCCCCGCCGCGAGGCAAGCATTTTCCCGATCTTTGTTGGAGCCTCTCTTCGGCAAGGAAGCAGAAGCAATCAAACCTCTGGATCACCTCGATCAAGGCGTGGCAGGCTACACTTTTGATCTCGCACCCTTGCACAAGTCTCTTTCCCCGAGCCTTCCCGATACCACCATAAAGAACGGTCTCGCAACAACGATCGATCTCTTCGCCACGCCACCCGCGCCTTCTGTGATCACGCAGATTATCGCTCTGATCCACATATCGCTCGAGCCACTTCCCACGACCAAACCACGCGTCGTACACTCTGCGGGTTCTCCGCACGAGATCCTCGCGCTCATCCGGGACGTTGGCATCGATCTATTCGACGCTCATTGGGCGCAACGTGCCGCCGACCTGGGCGTGGCTCTCGACTTTGTTTTCCCAGCTCCTACGGATGTTCCCGGTGCAGCAGTACCCCGCGAGATAGGGCACAACCTTTACGACAATCGCTATTCCCACGACTTTTCGTCCTTTGCTGATGCGTTGCGAAGTTGTTCGGCAGAAGAGGGCGACAAGCGACCCCCGTGTATCTGCATGGCATGCGCCCCCTCGCGGCCCAATCAGCCCCTGAAACTTAGCCGAGTCGACGAAGCACCGCCGATGCATGCGCCTGTGCCTTACACGCGTGCATATTTGCACCATCTCCTGCATACGCATGAAATGTCCGCCCATACGCTCCTCGCGTTGCACAACCTCGCTGTGCTGGACAGGTTTTTCGCGGACGTGCGACGTGTTCTGGCTGAAGAACCCGAGACGTTTTCCCAGGAAGTTACACGGTTCGAGCAGATGTATGACGGGAGTCTTGGTGTGCTTGCCGAAGCAAGGGTGGCCTGGAACGAAGTTACACTCGCACGCGGCAAGGGCAGGATGGCACGGGAAAGGGAGAAGCAACAGCAGGATACCTTGGGGACAGCAATCGAACTAGATTAACAGTGAATACAAGTACAGAAAAAATGCGTATTTGAAAAAGCCGCTCTAGTGTTCCATGTGTAATTAATGCGTGGATGGGATGAAAACATGGCACCTCAGATCAATTAGGCTCAACTTTTACCCAGCGTGCCGACGATGGCGACGGCGATGAAGAGGCCGACAAGCTGCACCGCCCTCCCGAGTCCAGAAACGCGATTGACATGATCTAGCTCGGTTTCCTTCCAGCCCGTACGTGGGGGGCGATGGTATAGCGCGTCGGCTGCCCTCTGAGCGTGAGGAGCGTTTGACGCGAATCCCGACGGGTGCGAACGTGGGTGATGTGACGTGGCGTGTGGATTCGACCCGGGGGGTGGACGACGTCGGCGCTCCCAAGCGTAGTTCGCGCTGCGGCGCCGTGCTTCGTTTGCCGTCGCGTAGTGCGAGTATGTAGTCGGGGATGGGTGATGGTGCTGGTGGCGATGAGGCTCTCCGCCTGACACTGCGAGTGAGCGGTCGTACGACCGTCTGCCGCTGTGTCGTGAGACGAACGAAAAGATTTGGAGAGAGGAAAAAACGGGGGGACGACGGTGGGAAGAAAAAGGTCACACACACGCACCGTTGTCTGTCATCTCCGAGGACGGTATATGCCTCGCTGAATGTGAGGAATTTCTCCCTCGCTTCCGGTTCTTTGTTAATGTCCGGATGGAATTGCTTGCTCAACTATGAAGAAGAATTGTGAAGGGATAACGAGATGATGAGATGATATGAAGAAGGGGTTTTTGTGTGTGTATTAGCCGCGTGATGATGTCCCATTTATTGCAAGCAAGAATCGAAGGATAATATGAGGGGGGAGGGTGGGGGATTGCGTGCGTACCTTGTAATATGCGGACTAGGGGGCACATGAGGCACGGAGGGGATGTTTTGGTAGGAAGTGCTGCTGACCTTGATCTGGCTCTTGCTTGCGTTCCTTGGGATGGAGAGGGTGTCATAATGGGTGGCGTGGTGCGCCGACGTCGCAGAGAATGTCCGCCGAGGACGACATGCTAGCGATCCGGTGGCGCACGCACGCTTCCTGTGAAGGACACCCGGATGGGTGACTCGACGGAGCATATCAAGCCCGGACAGATAATCCCCCAAGGACAGCCTCGGTATCGGTATTGATGTTGTTGTTTGAAATCAAAAATCAAAATCAGGGAGAGTTGATGAAAGATGAAATGACCCTGCATCACCCCGGCACCGGACATATGATTAGATAAGGACAAGAATTCGTCATAATTGCGACTCGAGCTACTCCTGACAGCAGTCACACTTCATTATTTTAACAAAGGAGTGTCGTACTGGCGCTGTATTAGTTATTTCGTTGAAAGCCACCGAAAGTGCCACAGAATAAGAAGCGATTGTGACTGGGTGAAGGAAAAACAAAACACAGAACAAGTTCCGAATCAGACCATCACGTGATTCCGGGGCTGACCAATTTCGAATTCAAGGCGAACGCAGAAAAGCCGCTTGCTTCAAAGTGCCCAGGCCACTGATCTTCACCCGTAACCACCGTCATGGTCAGTTTTGGTTCTGCCCTTTCCCCTCGTCGAGGTGATGCTAACGACGAGTTTCGTTCTGCCATAGTCAACCAACTGCAGGAGACGCCTTATTCGTGACTTCAAGCGGCTTTCGAGCGACCCGCCGGGTGGAATCTCCGGCAGCCCATGTCCCGATAACATCATGCTATGGAACGCAGTCATCTTCGGCCCTGGTGTGTCGCCTTCACTTATCCGTTCGGATGCGTCCTCCTCATGCCGCTTTCGCTTTCTGCGCAGCGGACACACCGTTCGAGGACGGCACTTTCAAGCTCCTGTTGACTTTTGATGAATCTTACCCGAACAAACCCCCGACCGTAAAATTCCTATCTCGGATGTTCCATCCGAACGTGTACGCGAACGGGGAGCTCTGTCTCGACATCTTACAGAACAGGTGGTCGCCGACGTACGACGTCGCGGCGATCCTCACCTCCATCCAGAGCCTGTTGCACGACCCGAACCCGAACAGCCCCGCGAACGCGGAGGCAGCGCAGCTCTATCGTGAGAATATGAAGGAGTACGTGCGACGGGTAAGGGCAACGGTGGAGGATAGCTGGCTGGAGGACGACGAGAAGACTGCTGTCGGTGAGACGGGGTCTCAGTGAGGAATTTACGCCGGCGTACGCTGTTCCTCATTGATCGGAAATGCACTTATGGGGAGTTGGGCGAAGGTCTCTCCTCTGTGGGTGTGGGAGAGTGATGTGGGCGAGGTTTCTTTGTCAACCTTTTGCATCCATCACCTGTGAGTCTTGATCTCGCGAGCCATCATTACTCAGACGTCCTCGAGGGTGACTCATTCAGCTTGGACTTTTGTACATAATATTTGTTGTTGGCAGCCTTTTTCTTTCCGACCTGCTCTGTCTTTTATTCTTTCTTTTGGAGAATAATGCCAATAATAATGAATGTTTTTTGCTCTGCCCGTGGCTCATAAGTTGCATAATCGAGCTGTGTCATCAGACCCAGGCGGCGACAGCCACATTGGCTTGCCATACGTTTGTTCTTATAATAACCATCTCTGGCAAAAATAAAAACTCTGCATCATTGAGACTTCGTCGTGCAATCGTCTAGACTGTTTGAACTTCGTCACATTCTTAAACCGCAGCCCGGCTCGAAAAGTGGCTACTGAATTGAGCTGCTCGCAAAAAATCGCCAACGCCAAATATGGTCATTTGACCATCAGGGCGACAATACTTAAACCCTGTAAGTCTTTCTTTCTCCACCTGTGGCCCCCACTAACACTAATCCCTGTCAATGCCAGAACACACATACTCGCCCTCTTCTGCTGCTGAATCCGTCTGCGATGCACAGTGCCAAGCAGACCGATGTTGTCAGATATCGCAGGAAAACGGGCATCAACAGGGCTCCGTACAACACAGCGATCGTGAATGTATCCAGAACGACGAAGGTGGATGTCGGAGGCCAACGCGCGGATCGTGTTGCAGCGGTTGTAACGCTACTTGTCTTGATCTTACACAGGGTACGTAGTACGCTGCTTCTTCCGGTTGTTCCCCTCATCGTCACATCACCCGTCTTTCAGAATCATGTTGCCAGAGTGATAGTAATGCGCGCAAGCCCAGCTGCGAGGATGGTTGTCGTTCGGGGCCCATTCCGCCTTGCACTCTTGACTCTGCGGGTATTGATTGCAATCAAGGTAGGAGTCTGTTGTGCCAGCGTTCAGGATTTTCGGGTATCAGATGGCTCATGCTCATATCTTAGACATGAGAGATGACTGTTGCTCTGACTGTTCCCCCAAACGCTGTTCTACGAACGGCACGGGAGCTCATTCACCATTGGCTATGGAAGACGATACTTGTCCCTCCTGTATTCCAGGAAATGAAGAGAATGTGGTTTCCTCTGCTGCTGCCTCTGGTACGTACTTCTGAAATCTTTTCGTGTATTTGGCTGACCCTAGTGATTACTACAAAAGGTTGCTGTAACATCGATCGGCCGGTGTCTCGAAATACAATGTGTCAGTCAAGGAAGACCTTTGGACGATTCTTTGAGGTAGCGTGTTGCTGCCTGATCGACTGGCGCGTGCGACCTCCCAAGCACCAGCACCAGCACCAGCATCATCACCACACTTCTCGGTCCCAACGTGGCCACCCCCTCCTGGAGGCAAGTAACCAAAAGAAGTTGACGACACAACTTCCAGTCCATTCCTGCCTCGTACTTGAGAAGGGCGATCGACCAATTACCACCGAGGATGCTGCCGAACAGGGTGCAGGCAGCATCCAAAATCTAACGTTGATAGTCCGCGGAATGGATTGCCCGCCCTGTGCAAGCAAGCTCACAAGAGCACTTCTCACACTTCCGTCCGTTCAAGACGTCAAGGTCAATACCTTCACGGGTCGAGCCTCACTAACATATAGAGAGGGTCTTATCTTTCCTTCCGACCTAGCAAAGCGAGCCACACAGCTTACAGGATTTGCTTGCGAGGTGGATGACAAATCTGGAATGGAAGGCAAACACAGAGTGCTTCGTATCGAATTCCAGAAAAATACCGGAATTCTTCACAACCTTCCTGTTCTTCCTCCAGGCGTAGTAGTCGTCAAGACTTTGCTCGCCGAATCCACTGTAATTTTCGATGTCCAATACGATGCGGCCTTGATACAGCCTCGCACTGTTTTGGACATTTTTGTCTCTTTGGGTGGTTCCTTCCTTCCTCCTTCAAGGCCAGAAACTACTTCACAAGTTACTGGAGATATCACTTCACGCTTTCGCCGCACCTTCATTTCTGCTATTCTCACCGTCCCCGTGCTTGTCTTTTCCTGGACACCGTTACGGCCTCATCCGATCTTATACGGCGCGATCTCCCTTTCTCTTGCGACGTGTATCCAAGTTTACGTCGGCGCGCCCTTCTATTCCGCAGCATTCTACTCACTCTTTTTGCAACACACCCTCGACATGGATGTGCTTGTCGTACTCTCCTCCACGATTGCGTATTTATTCTCGCTCGTCGCGTACGTCATGCAGGCAGTCGGTCACGAATTTAGCCCACCATTCTTTGAAACACCAACTCTACTGTTGACGCTCATCAGTCTCGGCCGGCTTATTTCGGCGTATTCACGCAGACGCGCAACATCGGTACTCGATGCCTTGGGTACGTTGCAGCCAGACTTCGTGCAAATGGTCTCGACGGATGGCACCACGGTCGCAGTCACCCACGTGGACCTCGTACAACCTCACGACGAGCTACGCGTCTCATCAAACACGCTTATCCCTACGGATGGCTTCGTGTTACGAGGGTCCACTCAGGTCGATGAGTCTTCTCTTACTGGTGAGAGTCTACCCGTAGAGAAAGTTCCCGGGACTCCCCTCACGGCTGGTACCCTGAATATGACCTATCCTATTGATATGGAGGTCTCCCGAGCACCCGCGGAGAATACTCTTGCTGAACTCGCGTCCCTCGTGACGCGCCTGAAAGAGGCACGTCTTCCTGTACAAGACCTAGCGGATCGCGCGGCGTCGTTGTTTGCGCCAATAATCTTGGCCATGGCAGTGATCACTTATGTCGTATGGCTTGTTGTGGGTTTGCGCGTTCGTGGAGAGCACCTCGCTGGTGCAAATTTGGCAGCACTACGATATGCGATCGCTGTGCTGATCGTATCGTGCCCGTGTGCCGTCGTGCTGTGCGTTCCAATGGTCATCATCATTACCGGTGCAGTCGCGATTAGGGAGGGTGTATTATTTAAGGTAGGTTTTCTCCATATGCACCCGTTTTGCTACATTATTAACGAGCTCCGGAGACCGCAACTTCTGTACAGAATGCTAAAAACGCGACCGTTGTCGTGTTTGACAAGACCGGCACGTTGACCCTCGGACTTATGGGCGTCGTTGAAGCGTGCATAATGTGTGACGATACAATAGGCACAATGCTAGCACTTGTATCTCAAGACTCGCATCCTGTTGCTCAGGCGGTAGCCAAGTACCTACACGCGACTTACCCAAAAGTATCCGCGAAGTCACTCACAGGTCAAGTTCGATCCTTCCCTGGCAAAGGCCTCGAAATGATGGTCGACGACGTGCTTGTCCGCGGAGGGAGTCCAATCTGGCTCGGTCTACAGACAGAGCCACTTTACTCTCAAATGACACAGAAAGCCCTGACTATGTTCGCCGTGACAATAGACACGAAGGTGGTTGCCTTCTTTGGACTAGCCGACAGTCCACGCGCAAGTGCCACGGCGGCGGTTGAGAGCCTCAATCGTCGAGGGGTCCAGGTCCACATTGTCTCGGGCGACACGCAACCCGTGGTCCATGTCCTCGCAAAGCAGCTGGGCATTCCGCCCGAGCGCGCCCTCGGCGAGTGCTTACCTGCGCAGAAAGTCGCCTATGTTCGTGCCCTGCAAGCAACTGGCGCGCGCGTTATGTTCATCGGAGACGGGACAAATGACACGCCCGCTCTCGCTGCCGCGGACGTCAGTGTTGCGATGAGAAACGGGACGGATGTCGCTCGAAGCGCGGCGGACGTCGTTTTCCTCGCAACTGACCTCTCGTGTGCGCTGGCAGCGCTACTTCGTCTGTCACATGGTGCCGTGTTTCGGGTCTACCTCAACTTTGCATGGGCCGTCGTTTACAACCTGCTCGCTGTGCTATTAGCGGCAGGGGCGTCTGTCAGGGTGCGCATCGCTCCTGAGTATGCAGCATTAGGAGAGGTGGTAAGTGTTGTGCCGGTCATGCTGATCGCGTGGAGCATGTGGTTCCTCAAATTCTGATTGTTCTGACAAACACAAATCGTGTCGTAAGCCTTTCGTCTTTTACAAGCTTCCCGGTTGCGGGGAAGGAACTGGCTTTGAATAGAAGTCACAATGAAATGTTATCATAGAGTCGAGAAAGAATCAGTGTTGGAAATGTCTTACGGGCATTAAAATTAAGGAGCAACGTAGGAGATGGATTTCACCCAACAGGCAGGTATGTTATTTCGTTGAATTCGTTCCCCTGGACGTGCGGGCGGCCGAAGATCGACGTTTAAAATATGAGAAAAAATGCCCGTCCATGACAATAGCGCAAAATTGCAGGTGTCCAAGAAAGGTGGATGCTAACCACCTCCATCGGACCCCAGGCTGAATTGCTGCTTGCTTGCTTCAAAACCAGCTGTCGGTCATGTTTCACGCCTTGCCTCCCTTTCAAAGGCCGGGCTATGCTTTTGGGTTGCCCGACGGCGCAGATTTATCCTTATCCTGTTCCGCAGCAGTACTAGTAGTAGTACTGTCCCATTGCTTCGTGGCACATTGGCATGCACCATTTTTCTTTGGTAACCCCGATTCTTGGATACTGGCGAGGAAAGCCCAGATCACCCAGTGCAGGATCGATCTCCACCGTCTCCCGAAGTTCTGCCTGTCTTTCTCTCTTGGTATTGTACGAATTTTCAGTTCGCAGTACAAGCGACGTCGTGCCACGCGCTGTACCTTCAAGTTTCGGCACCAATCGCGCAGAGACCAAAACTGGGGCTCGATTCTGGACTTGTACCAAGATCGCAAATTGCTATCCGCGGCCATAGCTATGATCATTTCAATGAGAAAGCGAATGGGGTGTTCATGGCGATTCGATTCAGTTACGAATGGCCTATATACATGTATATTTGTGTTCCTGTGGGAGTATTGCCACGACGTGCATGCGCGTGCTATGTCGAAATCGGATGATATGAGATGTTGTCACGTGATGTGAACACGTCAAATTCTTCACGCGCCGTGTCACACGCTCAAGCCAAATCTGTTCCTGGCTGTAGCCTTGGCCCTGTCCTACCAGTGCCCTGCCTAAGCCTCTGCCCCTCGACCGACCACGGGCATCAACAGATGGTCACCACCAACTCATTAGCGACAGACCATGATGCAAAGCGACAGAGGATATCCTTCGAAAAGGCCAAGGTCGTAAACGTGAGCATATCGCCGCTTTCTCGTGTTAGCCCCTTGTCCTCATATTCGACCCTTTCCGCATCATCGGACCCTTCCGTCTCTTTCTCATCTGGCCCCTGTCATAGCTCTCAAAGCAGCTCCAGATACGGCTACAGTATGCTCGTCTCAAAGTAGAGCACGGATGGGTGCGTGTGTCGTCCCAACCATCGAGCTACATCAATATTGAAATTCCCACTCCTTAACGCTCATCTCATTTCCGTTTCACGTTACATACAACCGTGTCCAGCAAAGACAGTCTCTGAATGAAGTCGAGAACTTGTATTTCCACCATTCGACGCTCAAGGGAAAGTCGAAAGCGTCGGGGGGATTATCTTCTTCGTCCGCACGTTCCGCATTCGCTTTGGGCGGCGGCGGCGCCACCGCGTCGCCGTCACATTCTAGTGCTTCGTCGTCGAGAACAGCGTCGGGCTCCTCAAGGACGATGAAAGGCTCCAAAGCAGCGGCTACACTCCAGGCTGCAAACCCGGCATCCACCGCTTCGTCGCCCCCACCCGTCGTAACGTCTTCGTCACCACCACCACCATCGTCTACCACTCCTACTACGATCGCCGCATCTCCCACCAAAGACCACGACTCCCTGCCTTCGCAATCGCAAACGTCTACTCCTGTGAAAAGCTCTTCGACGTATACCGCACAGAGCACGCCGACATCCGGTGAAACACCGACGCAGACCCAGGTATCGGACGCTACGAAATTGGCGGCGACATCGCTTACTCCGTCGATTCTTTCTGCGTTTACACAAAGCTATGGTGTCTCGCAGCAGCAGCAGCAGCAGCAGCAGCAACAGCCATCGCGCCCGACGACGGCGATGGACTTCTCATCTCTCTCACCCTTCGTGACGTCCTCCCCGTTCCCAAGCTCCACATCATCCATCACTGCACCGTCCTCTTTCGTCTCTTCCGTGCCACCCTCCCCGTTCTCAACGCAAACGCTCGCCTACCTCCCTTCGCCGTTCGCACCACCGCCGCCGACGCCGACGCCTTCCTCGTCCGCGCCCATACCTCCCACCCCGACTCTGCCCATGTCTCAGTTTGCAGCTGCCCCTTACCCCGCGGCAGTAGTGCAAGCATCTGACTTGTCTGCAGCTCTTTCGACATTTCCTCCGACCTCCCAGGCTACCCTTCCCTCCCATGTTCAATCCCATCATTCTGCTTCTCCTGCTCCCCCCCCCCCCACCTCCCCTTCAGCGCTTGTACCCACACCTGCGCCTGCCCCCCCACCTCCACCCACATCCAAACAGCAACCACGTTCACCCGCTCCCGCTGTTGCTGCTGCCTCTTCCCCACAAAAGCCCGTACCACCGACATCCACAAAAGCGCCACCCCTCTCCTCCTTTCGCCCATCATCAATATCCTCATCCTCACCATCGTCCAACAAAACATTCGACATTCCCACCGCGCCAGGTCCTGTCACGTTGGCGGCCACGTCGGGCACGCAGAGCACCACCACTTTGCTCACGTACGACTCGTTCTGGAGCTCCCATTCGTCCGCTGCGGGTAGCTGGCGCAGAGCGATTGGTAACAATGGGAGCGGTACCAGCAGCGGTGTCTCCGCTTCTGCCACTTTGAGCAGCATCGCGGTGAGCACACCGGCATCCTCTGCGGCCAGTGAGAGCGGCCTCGGACTCGGAGGCAGCAGTACAAAGGCGTGAGCAGTCCCACGCGAAGTGCGTGCGCGGTGGATGTTTTCTCTATCTTTTTTCTTGTAATATACAATATCTCATTCAAGGTTTATCTTATGCAATGATGCTATCATCTGTTACGTTAATAAACTCTTCTGGTGATTCACGGAGAACAATGCTACCTCAGGCAATGACTCGAATGATGCATTTATTTTGTGGATGACTTTAATGAATTATTCAGAGCTCTACATACACACACCTGTGACAAGAATCCATGACACAGCCGGTAACCCAGGATAATATCGTCCCGCTCCAGGTGGAAGATATGCGGAGGCTCCGGTAACTATCCAGAAGCAAATTACATACACGTAGAAATCGTTCCGGTCGTCAGATCCAGAGAAAGCGTACGAGAGGACAGAAGTGAAAAGATTGAATGAAATACGTGCTGTAGTGATGCGGGAGAAGGGGGAAAATGAAAAAGGATATGATGTGTAAAAGGAATGCTTAAAGTACGTCTAACCACATAAATCGGCAAATGTAAATGGGGCAGGTGAAAAAAAGTGGCATCGAGCCCAAAGAAAAGGTTCAGGAACTGAACCAACTGAAGAGTTTGAGGAATCCCCAGATACACCCTCCGGAGATAATCGGTAATGTCAGATTATCATCGAGTTTGCCAAGATCTGACCATTTATCGATTAGCATCACGAACTGTACAGACGCACAACAGAAGGAAAAGAACGTACCTAATGCTTCTGCAATACCAGTCACAAGGCCAGAGACAACGCTGATTAACGCCAATCCCATCCAGCCACCGGTCGGCAGACCCGAGAATCCCGCATCGCCCAGAAGACCCTTCACTCCCTGCCCAAGGGAGCTATGGTCGACACCCGGTCCGGATACACCGTGCGTCAAATCCCAAGCCGGATCGACGCCACCGACAGCAGGTACAAACCAGGTCCAAAAAGAGAAGGTGATCGCAGCACCGGTGATGGAGGCGGCGAGGAACCCCGCAAGGGACTTCCGTGGAGCCAGCGGAAGACCGATGATGGGGATACGTGAAGGAAGAGGTGGGGTGAGAGAGCCCCAGAGACGTCCAAATGTAGAAGCAGCGGTGTCCGCCCAAGAGAGGCTGGTGGGGTAAACTAAGGTAAGAACCAAAAGCGCGGTCGAATGGATGACAACTCACATCAAGATAGACAATACAGCAATATCTAAAGGGTATAACGATAACACAAAGACCACGCCGATGATGTACCATATCACGCCATTGGAATGTTTCTGCAAAACCAGACAGAGAGACATCAATTTGGGGTGTTGAGCAATACACGTGATATTTTGACGTACCTTTTCGCTTTCGCGCATAAGGAAACCGAGAACCTTTTCATAGGTGCGCGCGAAAGGGGGATAATTGAGTCGGAGGATATCGGCAGGGATGATAATGAGCATAGCGCTCGAAAGCATGACCACAACACGTTCTGGTGAGCCGTGGGAGGCATAGAGGTAGAGTGTTACAAATCCTAAATGAGGCCGTCAGCCAGCCGGAAGAAGTCGTGCCACCTTAGATACAACGATCAGAGTCACGCGACTTACCGATGGATGAATGGAGGACTTTGCGTGGGATCTCCCAGTCAATATTTTTCGCTTGTGCGGCCGGGGCTATCGTCTTATCTGTATGAGCGATACCGTTGGCATGGGCGTTGCCATTGAGGGCACGCTCAAGGGCTTCGTCTACGTCTGCGAGCTTTTTAGGATCCGACACAAAGCCATTCGACTTGCGATGACGGCGGCTAGGGCGGCGCTTTGAATCGCAATTTGCAGAAGTATGTTGTGAGGTCGTGAAAGTTATTTTAGGAGATGGGGAGCGGGTGAGGGAACGCGAACGCGATGAACGAAGTGAGGGGGTGGAGTCGGAGTGTGAGGTGAGGGTAAAAGCGTCACTTGGAGGAATAGTCATTGTAGGATCGTAGCTCAGGAGATTTTGTCCTTTTTTTAATTATGGACAGCCGACGTGAGTAGGCTAGGGGAGGAGATGGAGGAGGGAAGATGAAGGACGTGGAGGCGAGCAGTAAAATGAATCGAGGGTCGTGGGATAAAAGTCGTCGTGGTGCAAAGTCAAGCAAGTCACAAATCAACATTGCCGAGTGCCGACACTTGCTGATGTAATCATTTCCTTGTCCGCACAGCAACCACTGCAGCACTGTCTTTGCACTGCATCACTGCCCTGTGATTCGGATACATGGGCGGAGAGATTGGCAATTCTTGTCCCTTGGCGCCGAGTATTTATGACCTCCGCTCGACGAGGGGGAATGAAAGTAGTACCATGCTCATACGGGATTTTTATGTGAAGAAAAGGACCAAGTACATGGCATGAGTAGGCTTGGAAATGGTACGATACATATAAGTGGCCACCAAAATCATGCGCGACCAGCACCAGGTACATTCCGCCGCTCCCTCCGAGGTCCGCGTTCTGGTGCAGGGATGACAGGGTTCTCAACCGTGACCGGGATCGACTCAAAGTTCAGCGACCTGAGGAGGTCCTATAGACATAGGCGTCAGCAATCGCTACATCTCAGATACAGACAGTCAGGGAGGGAGAGACAAACCTTGGTCTCCGGGTCGACAACAAGGCCGCCCGACGCACTAGAGTCAAGGGCAGAGACTTCTGGGACGTAGTTGTCCTTCCTCTCACGCTCCTCCTCTTGGAGCTTGAACGATATACCGCGGACTGGGCCGCGCTGGATGCGCTTCATCAAATGGGTGGTGAACCCAGAGATCTTATTGCGCAGGCGTTTTGAAGGAACAACAGCCTGAGGTGTACCTCGTCAATACGTCAGAGTGAGGCTGCTGTAACTGTACTGACAACTTCATCGATGATCCGCTTGTTTGTGTGGAAGTCGAGGGTAAGGCGAGGGTAGCTAGAGACGACTCATGAGCATCATCTCGCCAGTCAGACGGATGCGGTCCGGGGCTCACTATTTCTCAATGAGGACACGGGAAGCCCTCTTTGTGGTCTTGGTACGAACGCGGCCCTACAGAGGAAAAAGATGAGCAGTGTGCTGCTGCAAAAAAGGCTGGTATTTGCTGACCATATTTGTGGTGATCTACTTGGTGAGGATGAGGATGGACGGTAAGGGCCGCTAAGTGCCGGTGTAGGTGAGGATAAACTGTATAGTTTTCAGCCACCGAATGCAGCCCCACCAACGATGACCTGAATCTGAATTCGAGCCGTCAGCTTGTAACACGCTTGTTGCCTTCGAGGTGAATAGCTCGTCTTGACTCACGTCTTCGGTGACGTGACACTCAGACGAGCAAGCATGAGCTTACTTTCTTTCATAGACTTCCGACTCTCCCTCATACCCGTCCTCTAAAAATGGTCCGCGTGTCTGTCCTCGTGCGTTATCTGTCTCTTCTTACCCTTTCATTACTGAGGCGATAATCCACTCATGCATATAGAATGATTGCCTGGCAAGTTGCGCTCCAAACATAGTCATTTTTCTATCTGAACGCGACCATTTGCAGAAAAGCATTGTCAATGCCGAGCGCCGTGGAAAGCGCCAGGTTCTCATTCGCCCGTCTTCGAAGGTTGTGGTGAAATTCCTTAGTGTCATGCAGCGGCATGGTATGTGCATATCCTCTTGGCGTCTTCTTTTATTTTTCAGCGCGGTGATGATGCTTTTGGGGATGGTCACTGGCGTGTATTGAACTCGGAGTGATATAACTGCGATGGATGTGGTCGCGCCTCCACCCCTCTTTCGCTTTAACTCTCCGAGACATTGATTGTCTCTGTTCAACCAAACAACGCATTTCCTTTTTCTTTTCCGGATTTGGGTTCACAAATGAGACTACACTCTTCTTCCCGCTTGGTCCCTAAGTCATCCTTCTTGACAATGCTGACGTACCATCGCTCTGTCAGGTTATATCGGTGACTTTGATATAATCGATGACCACCGCTCTGGAAAGATCGTGGTTCAACTAAATGGGCGGTTAAACAAGACTGGTGTCATATCGCCGCGATTCAATGTGCAGGTCACCCAGATCGAGTCTTGGGTTAACTTGCTTCTTCCTGCACGTTCGTTCGGAAAGCTCATCTTGGTGAGTTACCCTTGTTGGAAGCTATTCCATTCGCGTCACTTGGTATGCTAATGATATGTGTTAAGACAACTTCCTCCGGTATTCTTGATCATGAGGAGGCCCGTCGTAAAAATGTTGGAGGGAAGATCCTTGGTTATGTGTATTAGATACTCCCAATCCATCGTTTGTTTGTCTGTCTACCTGTGCTAATACTTTGACGATGCACGTGTTATGACTCAAGGACTTTTTGAGCTGCAGCAGCCTAGCTAGCATTCGGTGTAGTGCTGTCCGGACGGCAATTGTACAATCTGACGCGATCTGATGGACATGAAGTCCCTCCGGTGTCCTGAGGTCGTTGTGAGAAGGCGCTTGCTTGAGAAGACACGAACGGAAGCTACATTTTCAGAGCTAATGTATAATGCTGGTTGACGTCCTGAATCCCAGGAACCTCCGATGCAAAGAAAGAAGCATCTTCATACCTAGGCTACCGAGACCATCTTCTCGACCTGGAATCTATGCTTCTTTGACATTGCGGAATCTTTTGGACTTCAAGCCGACTCTAATCGCAAAACCACCGGACCCACGGATAGACGTCACTATTGTCAGTGGGCATGTCTTCAAGAAAATAGTGTCTCCATGGTGCATGGTGGCGATGTTTCTATGCAACGAGCCCATGTGAGTGTCTCTAATACGCAAGTGGTGCGGATGGAAAGAGTAGGTGAGAGGGAGGTTAACGTTGCCGTGTTGTGGTGGATGTGCGATCTCGCAGCATGGAGGTTTGCCGTCATCTTCCTGAAATATAAAGAGACTCGCGAGACTGAACCGGAACATCGCCGTCGAGAAATTCATGTCCTCCCTTCGAGGAAGCCTGTAGGGCGCACACGACAGTTTGAACTGGCCTGGCCTGGATATCTCCGTGCTCAAATGCGGGAATTGAGCCTGAGCGGGCCAGACGTTGCACAGGGGCTTTTGAAACTGTGCAAACTGCTTGAGAACATTGTCGACGGCCTGAGACTTACGCTTGGGGTTGATGACGGATAACAAGACGACTTTGAACGACTCTGAGAGGGGGAGGGCGGGCCCGGGGTTGCTGGTGGGTATGGGTAAGATGGGAAGAACAGGACCATGGATGGGGTGAGAAGAAAGGTGGAGGCTAAGTCAATTGGCTTTTCTCTGGCCAACGAGAGCGAGCCTAGAGTTTGAAATCGCCTTGTTGGCACAGTGAAGGATACAGTAACCTCGTAGGCAGTTTACATTACCGACATGTCCTGTCTCGTGAGACAGGTCTGTAGAACTTGGCGACTCGGCGCCTGTTCAGTGAGAGAGGCAGATGGGCCAGTAGATAAGGGAAAGGCGTGATCTGTCTGAAAGTCGTTTCTGGACAAAGACAACATCGGTTACTAAAATGTTGTGGTTGGATCTATTGCGCTTTGATACTCTTCTAGTATGGCCACTCTCGCGTTCTTGACTAGTGCCTGCTTTTCGTAACTAGAATAACCTACTCTCACTCACCGAATGAACAGGACGCTCACATTTTCTGCAGCTCGACGAACCAGGAGGAGGTACTAGCGAAGCTTCGGGAACGGCAGTGCACAGTCGAGTCTGAGCAAGGAATAATTCTATTCAGTGTTACCAACATCAATATCAACCTCCGTTATGTCTAGTACGGATCCCATGATAAATACCTGCAGAACCAGAAGAACGTGTCCAACATTAATGAATACTCTAACTCACGGCTACTTAGCACCCCGTTTTGTTAAAAACTCCGCGACATCATGATTCTCCGCTGCCAACGCCCTTTGAAGTGGCGTCTCGCCTATATTATTCTCTGCATCTATACTTGCCCCATGCTCAAGCAGGAAGCGCGTGCCTTCGACTGTCCCCATATACTTAAAACCCCATTCGGTAACCCTGAGTGACGAGTAATGCAGTGGAGTCGATCCATTGTCATCTCGAGCATTTACATCTGCACCGTGGCCCAGTAATAGCTGCATCATTGGGACTAGATTACATCCTCCATGATTCGCTGCGAAGTGCAATGGGCAGGCTCCTTCGTCGTTCCGGGCGTTGATATCAACATTATGCTCAAGTAGAACCTGAGCAACTTCGATGTATCCGTTGCGAACCGCCGTGTGTAGTGTCGACCAGCCATCGTGGCCCGGGGAGTTCACATCCGCGTCGTTATTAATTAGCCACCGCACGGCGTCAACATTGGCATCCGCTGATGTTGGATGCAGTAATGTTCGGTCCCACCTATCCCGAACATCGATGTCTGCACCATGCAGGTGCAACATATCCGCAACCTGGATATGCTCCCTAAGCAATGCAGCCGCCAGCGGAGTCAAACTTTGACCGCCCCGTGCATTAACATGCTCCGGATACTTGACGATGAGGTACTTTGCCAGGTCATAGAATCCGCACAGAGCAGCGTAGTAAAGTGGCTGTCCACGTATGCCCGGGGGGTCCATAAACCAAATGGGATCATCAATGTCATGTATCTGGAGCCATGTTGCAAAGTGGGGCTTGTCTGCGTCGAACAAATATTCCATCGCGGCCTGTATGCGCGTCGACACATTCTCAAACCGCGCATGGTCAACCCAATGTTGGGCTGCATACTCAGCGAGAGGAACATCCTGGGCGTTGTCTCCGTCGACTCGATCGTCCAAATTGAGTAGAACACCAAGACAGGCCTGCGCAAGGATCATGTGCGCGGGCTCCAGATGAATGTGATATCGGGAGACAGCTCCACTTGAGCACGCAAGCCGATCCGAAATAAGGAACTCCTTAACGGAAAAGTGAGAGAATTGGACAACTTGAAAATCCCCATCATCGACAATAGCGATCAAACTGGAGCATGTAGACAACACTGCTTGGTGTTGATCTGCCCACCTCCAATTGGGATTCAATTTCGGAATCCCTCCTTGGAGTGCCCCATCAAAGTCAACGGCAAGGACCTCTGCAAGCTCTTCCACACGCAGTGGTCGAATCGCGACAGTGAGACAGTGGAGGAGACGATGGGCATGGTCTCGATTCGCCTTATTGATGTCCTTCAATATCCGCTCGTATGTCTCGTCTAGCGTCTCAGGCAATTCCTCAAGGATTCCCCGGATACTTGGAGGGAGACAGTGTCGCAGTGACTCGAGCTGACAGTATATCCAACGGAACCTAAATGAAGACATGATTGATATATCAAATACATGGCGAGCAATGAACTTACATGCCGTTGGCCCTTTCGGAGAGTGTCTCGATGACGAGTCTCTTATCCTCCTCACGCCATCTCCGCATCTTCTTATCTGAATAAACCACAGAATTGACATAGTTGAGGATGTCTTGCTTTTGGCCACTCTGGGTATGAAGTGAGATGTGGAGTGTCGTCAAAGGTTCCAGGGTAGTTTGTATGTCGATCTCAGGGCGACTTGTCACACAGACATGTAGACTCGGGAGGTGGAGGTTGACAAGATCCTCGAGTAGACCAAGGACCTCTTCTCGTGAAGTTGGCATTCCAGAATTGTCTGGACACTCATCAAGAGCATCAGCGATGAGGTAAACTGGACCTTGAGATTGGACCGAGAGCATTTCTTTCAGGCACTGTGTCAAGGCGCCATCGTTTGGTTTCAGTTCGCCTTTCTTGTGCGCCAGATAAAGGTGGGAGAGTATGTCTGAACGAATATTGGATAGAGCAGAGAGTTGGAAGAGAATAGAAGCGAGTATGCTGCGACGAGTTTGCTTATCTTCATCACGAAAATCGCAATAAAAATATGCCAACGACGCAGATCCGGTCTCACATAAGGTCATGATGTCTTGGATTATCGAGGAACTTGTTGATAATTTCAGTCGATATAGGTGACAACGATGGACAAGTGGCTAACCAGAGCACGCTTTTACCGGAGCCGGCTACAAAGATATGAATGCGTAAGGAGCAAAGGAATGATGAAAAAGACAAACCTACGTTTTCCGTGAATCCAGAGGAGAGAAGGAGTCGACTTCCATTCGTTGTATATTCCGCCCTGGAAGAACCAAGTTGTTGTTCCTTCATGCCGTGTGCTGCGGGCAATGTTGTGATTTGTAGATGAATCTGGTGGAGACAGCCATTTCTGGATTTTTTCACGCAACTGACCCTCTATGGGTGATTGAGACTCAACGGTGCCCCGACGACGATATAATTAAGAAGTACACACGCTGAATGTTATCCACGTTGCTTGCCGTTTGTTGCATTGTCACCGCCGCCTCGCTTGCCGTCCGTTGTATGGTTTCCTTAGTCTCGTCTGCTGTTTGCTGCAAAATCTCGGTTGCTAAATTGCACAAAGAATAATAAATAAAGGGTAGAGGACTAAATCAACTCATTTGCGTACCATCGATGAGCTCCTTCGCCTTATCATCAACGCCGTGTGTAATATTCAGCACCTCAGCCGTCGCCATTCGGGCCTCTTCTTGCGTCAAACCATCTAGCCGCTTCAGCGCATCCTCGATATCATTCTTCCCAACAAGCTTTTTTAGATATTTCTCTGGAGAAACATGAGTCAACAGTAGGCAATGTTTCTGGATAGACCCACTTGATCGGCTCTGTTTGATTTCCTTGGTCGCGATTGCAAGAATAACAAATACTTCGACAATGATCTTCACAATTGTATCTGTCATTGCCGGAGTCGGTGACACTTCCGTGTATAATTCGAGCCTCTTGAAAAAACATTCGATGCGCTCGAAAAGGTCAGCAAGCGCATCTTGGTTGGCATCGACGTCCTTGGCCGCCTAATAGATGTTAAGTATCACAAGAACTTGTACTGACGAATCGAAATGGTAGCTCACCAGGAGAAGGACGCCAATGCCAGCAAATATCACTTTTGTGGGTGAGAATACCTGATAGGTGATAATCAGAACACGGATTGTATGTGGATTGTAACTTGGTGCCTACCAAGGCAACACCTTCAGAAATTGTGGCAGAGAAGGTATAGAGAACGTTGACCGTTGGGTTGAGCCAGTTTCTTAATCTTTCGTCGCTTCTACGATTTTGATCGAGTTGTCGGACCAATTCCTGGAGCACGGACAGAATGGCAGCAGGTGAGTCGCAAGATTGCAGTTTGGCGGCGAGAGGGTGGGTGAGAAGTTTATTCTTTGTCTTGTTCTCGTATGCTTCCAAGGCAGCTATAAAAATGGATTGGAAGTTAGTGGAAGGTCCCTCCTGGGACATCGTACTCATTTCGGTAGTTGTAGTAGAGGGGAGAGTATATCATTCAATGGTGGTGTTGTATTTGTGCTGTGTTACAGAGCTTCCACGTGCGCTGATTAAGGACGGCTATCTCACTTCTACTTGGTCGAGCTGTCTAGTCTAGTACAGACTGGGCTTTCCCCAGTGCGGACCCACTCGTCCCCGACTGGGCCCTGACAATCAGTCTTTATCCCACATGTCATTGTGGTGTATTTAGATCAGCGATGGGGACTTTAGCTAATTTAGCTGAACAGCAGTCAAAATGTGGCAGTTTACGCCGCTCAACCGACTAAATTTCGCCTGGTTTTGGTTTGTCATCCAGCATATTACCATTGGGTCAAGTTGAACAGGACCTGGTTGGAAGGTACTTCCTCACATATTTCCCCGGGAGTAGTACACTGGAACTCGAGCCGAGCCGAGCGGAACTGAGATTTTCCCTTTGACGCGCTCTCTGTCACAATCTCAATGAAGTACGCCTTACTCGAAAGAGAACTGAGACTTATGAAGGGCGAATACTGGGTGATTGGCTTAAATGGTCAACATACCTTCAATCATGTTACACTTCCAGTCGGAATCAAAGATATGCTTGTATGCCCAAGATTCATGAAAGCGTCATCAAACCCCGGTATAGGAATGCACGAGATATCGATCGTCCTATGCCAGATAGTGCATGAGAAAACAAAAGCAGACCGGGTGATAATACTCCAAATTTGTGACGCGGGAGCTGCATTCGTGGTCGACCGGATCGAACTGAGACAACCTTGCAACCGATTCACGATGAGCGCCTTCACTACCATAGCCGTCCGTACTTAGACGGGAGGGCTCCACGTCGCGCCAATGACCCGTGGCACTGTCGTCGTCGTTTTTGTCGCATGTCTTCGAGTCCGCGAACCAACTGATAACAGGATCCAATGATACGGTGGTAGTCCTGCTCGTCCTAAGGCAAGGGTGGATGGCCGTTATTGAGACGCATATGATAATCGCACCCCTTCTCGACGAAGTCTTGTTGGCCTTGCATAGGTAACCCAGATCATTCGTGGTCACAGCAGGTCACAGCACGGATGCTGCCAGATGCAATGCATGCACCAGTTATCTCTATGGCAGGCATGCCCATATCGATATAACAACTGGGGTCCGACCATTATCACCGTGATTGAGTTCTGTCTCTTCAATTAGTTGCACCACTCTCTCCGAGTGTTAAAGATAAAACAAATGTGAGTAACGGGAACCATATAATCAGCCGTCCTAAAATCAAGGTTCATCAAGACCACGCCCCTCCTGAGCCCAACGATCGATAGTATGGCGGTGATAATTCCAAGAGGCACTGTCTAGCCTAACCAAGGAAATAAGAGCACTTAGAGAAAATGGGAGTGTCAGATCCTCGGCCAATGCACGTAGAATATACGAGCTGTGATTTCGCAAGTTAGTGAGCTCGCCCTTTCAACATGAGATGATGGAGACGCACATCACCACTGTCTCACTTTGTGGGTTGGCCCGGTTCCGCATTTCAATGCAGATATTCAAAAGTCCGTGACCCTGGCGCCAGAGTCTATATGCATGTCGATGAGGAGGCCCATGACCATCTGTCCGCGCACCGTCCTCACGGCTGGGCCGGCCAATAAGATCGTTGTCGCCTCTCCCTCTTAGTTCCTCCGCAAGGTCGGCCGTGTAGCGCTCAGGTATGAGCTGTGTCCTCGATAAACGCGCAATTTTGATGAGGGACTTGTAAACCATCATCCCGGAGTGGACATCGTTGGAGGCGTCTATAGTATGTGAGAAAGTTGCCTGGTTCACTCTGGGTTGCTGGATACGTACATTTCATCTGCGATGGCGTAAGATCTTTGCTCCAGTCACTCGTGCGTACTGGGCCCTTGTCCAGCGTTTTGTGAAGACAATAGGACACAACCTTTGCAAGTGATACAATGGGTCTATTGAAAGTAGACGCAAATTTCTTGTCGACTTGGCAGGCTAAGGAGCCAAGCTCGACAAGATTCGAAGCAAGGATACCGTAGTCGCGGAAAAGCTTCATCCCATCGTCTGGATTTATCCACGTGCCTTCAGTTCAGCAGATGGTATCACGATAGGTTTCACTTACTTCGAATATTGACACCGGTCTTTGGGACTTTCGACGACTCGATTAGCCCCTACAAAATTGAGTATCGCTGTGATATTCAATGAGGAGGACATGCTCACTTTCACTTTCTCGGGAAATTCTAGTACCACAGATTAGTGCGCTGCTCAATGTCTGGAGTAGAAATAGAAATCGAGTTTACATACGTTTCATTTTGCTCACATGAATTAGGAGAATAATGTCCGCGTCACAAAGCTGAACAAGTGCGACCTTTCCCTCCTTGGCACCACCAATTCTACTTGCAGTAAATGGCCACTCGAGGTCAAGGCCGACGGCACTGGGTACATAAACCATGATGCATGAAGCTGGCACAACAGAACGAGCGTTGAACTATACACGTACCCATTGAGACACGTAATCATCTCGTTAGCCTGCTCCTCATCCCTAATGTAAATTACTTTTGGCTTCGGAATGTTGTCCGCGTAGTCATAGGGTGGGTATGCCGGCTCTGGTCGATTTGTCGGGGGCTTAGCTACTACGCCAGAACTCTGGGGATTGATAGGAGCGGGCCGAGAAGCCAAGGTGGAGGTGACTTTAGTTGCTCTACTGACAAGTGGCCGGTTTTGTTCCATTATCCCTTCATTTTCTTTAAGAGAACCCGTCTTCTTCAAACGACGGTTCTCATCACAACCTGAAGGATAACTGCTACGACTATCAGCTGACGATACATCCAGTTGTTTTGTTTCAGTACTCACAAGCCCGTATTCGAGGGATGACGGCCAGTCAGTTGAGCCTTTACAGCATCGTAAAGCGCATCATTCTCTGGAGTTGTGAGGTCAATGGTACCGTCCTCGTCTGGCCGAAAGCCTGGCGTTGGGATCAAAATGTGTGAATCCAGGGCAAACAATACTTTGGAGTTCGAGGCAGACTTTTGAGGGGGTGGACTGGCTTGACCACTTGTATCCAACGTACGAAACTTGGTCCGTGCACTGCTGGAACGCGTAGCCATAACGGAGGCAGCCCTTATCATGACCCAATAACAATAACCAATCCGAAAAATAGGTCCGTTCCTCGCCTAACCTGGGTCATGACGAAATCCGAACAGACACGAAAACGCGTCAATCACGTGTCCGTCTGTTACGCATTTTCCCACGGGCTTAATTTTTGGGAACGAGGCAGGCAAAAGGATGGGCGACCGGAAGATGCGTGTAGAAATCGCAGTTTATCATCATGGGGGACACCATCACTCTCCCGGTTGTTCCTCCTCCCCTTCCAACAGACTGGAAACAGGAACCCTCTCAAGGAAATTCTATCTCGCGTGAGCGACCTTGGTGTCGGCTAGGTACATCATCTTATTGCCCACCTATACTACAGCATTTGTAGAGCGCAAACTCATCCCCGTTGGGCCTGCATATTTGGCTCATGTTCGGAGAGTCGTGCACGATCTTTCTTTCGAGGAACATGATAAACATGTAGAAGAGGAGCAAAAACGACGACGAAACCTCGAGCAAGAAGGGGGTGAAGAAGATGACCTTGGTGTTGGTGATGAGGAAGAGACTGATGAAATTTTATCGTTGGACCCTAAGGAGTGGAAGGTGCGTCGCAAGATTTCCCTTATGTGCTGTGGTGCTATGTCCCATCCTGTATCTCTTAGAAACAAGACCATTATGCTGTCCTTGGGCTATCGCATCTTAGATATAGAGCGACTCCAGAGCAGATCAAAATTGCCCGTACGTATGCCTCTAAAACCCCCCTTCTGACCTCACGTTATTCGATCGACACAGACCGCAAAAAGGTGTTGAAACACCACCCCGACAAAAAAGCCGGCGCCGTTGGCGACTCGAATGATGACGCTTTCTTCAAGTGCATCCAGAAAGCAAATGACGTCCTTACGAACCTGGAAAAACGCCGCCAATTTGATTCAGTCGATCCTTATTACGAGCTTTTCGAGTCTGAGGTACCCACCCAGCAGCAAGTCACAAAAGCAAAGGATCCAAATTCAGCGTTCTTCAAACTCTTTGCGCCTGTATTCGAACGGGAGGCACGTTTCAGTCGCGAACAACCTGTTCCCCTACTTGGCGAATATTCGGACTCAAAAGAGAAGGTGGAAGCATTCTATGACTTCTGGTACAATTTCGACAGTTGGCGCAGCTTTGAATACCTTGACAAAGAAGTAAATGAAGGCAGCGACAAGTACGAGGCTCTCTTCATGGGCTATATCGTGGCTCGTTAACGTTGTAAACAGCCGTGACGACAAGAGATACACAGAAAAGAAGAATAAATCTGAACGTGCCCGTCGCAAAAAGGAGGATACTGCTCGCCTTCGAAATATCGTGGATGTCGCCCTTTCAGCTGACCCCCGTATCAAGCGCATCAAGCAGGAAGAAAAGGAAGCTCGAGAGGCAAAGCGCAAAAACAAGGCTGGCCCTGGTGGAGGGCTCTCAAAGGCGCAGCTTGAGGAAGAGAAGCGTCGCGCGGAAGAAGAAGCCAAGGCAAAAGAAGAAGCAGAGAAGGTCGGTGTGCTACTTCATGTACGATGTCCATACCGCTCCAACGATTATTGTAGGCCGCAAAAGCAGAGGCAAAGAAGGCGAAGACCGCTGCTGCCAATGCTGCAAAGAAAGCACGCCGTGCTGCGAGAGCCGAGGCTGGTGATGCTTCATAACGACGCGTTGTATCATGGAGGATAGCCGCAGTCTGAACAGTGTTTCCATGTTTTTTGTCGTCCACATGTGTTAGTCGTCACTGACAGTTCCATCCCACTTGTCCTCATCGCAACGCCTGAAGAATAGACTCCGGGCTCAGGACTATTACCCAAATATACACTATACGATGTCTGAGCAGTTATGGCCTACTAGTATACATCCACTCAGTTCACATCGTTGTACCACCTTGCCTCATGCATAGCGCCAAAGTACGGGGAGGAGCGTGCGTTGGTTGTTCAATCGGAGATTGAACTTTAATTTCAGTACTGTACAGAATTGACCAGATTGTCGATTAACTGACTCACCACCGAGTCGCACAACGTCAAGAAAATGGGAAAAGGTGTGATCAAGTTGTTCACAAGATTATGGTATCTTCATCGCTCATGACATATAATCGAACGTTCAGTACACGGATCTCTCGCCCGCGCTGGCAAAGTCAAGTCACAAACACCCAAAGTCGAAAAGCAGGAGAAGAAGAAAAATCCCAGAGGTCGTGCTAAGAAGCGGATGCTCTACAACCGCCGGTTCGTGGTCCCTACCTTGCATCCATGGTCTTAGCTAAATGATACTTTCAGATTCGTAAATGTCACAACTCTTCCTGGTGGCAAGCGGAGAATGTGAGTCCTTTTGTCTGTTCTGTGATGCTCCAGGCTGTCATCGCGTCGTATGTCTCGGTGTGCTTGAGCAACCTCCCTCCTCATCTGATGAATAGCAAAATCACAAGCATAGTTCACACCGAAACTATCGTGTAGACAATCATGCATCATCGTCTTTCGCTCCTATCTGATCCTCCCATCCTTCCTCTTGACATCCGGTGTGTAGTGCAATGACGCTAACTGGTATTTTTTCTTCAAGGAATCCGAACCCCGAGAAGTAAAGCTACAACTCTAGTCACTAAGCCCAAGCCCGTCCCACCCCCACTGGAGTGTAGTTCTTCCGTTGGTGTGTCAGAGATGGCATGTCGGGCAGCTGTGCCTTCGTTTGGTCACTGTATCCGCATCGTTCCGTATTTCCTGTCATCGTCACTGTGCTTCTATGCATGCCGCTCGCCATGCCCACTTTATGAACTAAGCACCAAAAAAAGACTTATACATTATGCATGTTTGATCTTGAGACTAGAGGGCGATAATACAAGGCCGTGATACATTCTAGCTCCAGATCAAATCAGCTACTCTCACTACATCACCGAGTTCGACGACATCATGCACACGGACAGCGGCGGCACCTTGCTGTACAGCACATGTGACCGCGGCCGCTGTGGCCCACTCACGCTCCTTTGGTGTCGTCGGGCGGCCCTGATATTTGCCGTCTCCGTCTGATTGTGAAAGAATGGTTCCCAGGAATGACTTGCGCGATGTGCCAATGAGCTGTGGGTATCCGCGCAGGGGGTTCCATGCACCATCCGCTGTGCGCTCGTTTGTGGTAATTGAGGAAGAATTCCGCAGCACTTGAAGATTGCCATCGAGTGACTTGCTAAACCCAACCCCAGGATCGACCATAACGAGCCAGCGGCGCACGCCACCCGGGCCACGCACAACCGCCTCGACCTTTTCGCCCAGTTCCTGCGCCACGCCCTGTACAATCGAGCCATGGCCAGAGTAGTCCTTGTTCGCGCCTGCGTCGCCGCGCGAATGCATCAAGACGACAGGGACGGCGAACTCGCGGGCGGTCCGCTTCATGTTTGCCAAGTACTCCGACGCGTCGTCTGCGGAGGGCGGATAGGCCGAGCCCGTGAATGCACATACGTCATTGATGCAGTTGGCTCCTGCGAGGATGGCCGCGCGCGCGACGTCCGGGCGGAAGGTGTCCACGCTGATCAGCACGTCCTTCGCGCCCGAAGCGTCAGAAGACTGCGCGCGTATCCCTTCGATGACGGGCACCACCCGGCGCGTCTCTTCATCTGGAGAGACGTACGCCGCGCCTGGCCGCGTGGAATATCCGCCGACGTCGACGATGTCCGCACCCGCGGCTGCGGAGGACGTGACGTAGGCAAGGGCGGCTGGGAGCGCGGTGTAGTCCGAGCCGTCTGAAAATGAGTCTGGGGTCACATTGAGAGTTGCCATGAGATGTGTGCGGCGCGATGAAGCTGTTTGTCCGGTGGGGACAGTGGACCCGGCGGGCGGAAACTTCCAATACGTTTGTGTGGGCGGAATATGGGGAACATATGCGACGGGCCCGTCGTTTGGATTATGGGGATATGTGGGGAAGGGCATGACTTTGATCATGGCCGGGGATCCGACCGGAGATACTTTGAGCACGTCAGAGAGCATCTCGTGGATCGGTTTACGGAGTACTGGATGAACAAAGTCTGACACCATACTGCTGGACGATTAGAGTCTGGTCTTCGAGAGAAAGGGCAAAAGCTAACTCGTATAAGGGTCGCAGGACGAATTCTCGTTCGGCCATCCGAGGGTGAGGCACGACCAAATGGCCCTCGAGATTTTCCAAGGTTCCTCTGAGTGACTCGGGTCTAGAGTCGATGCACGCGTCGTCGTAGAACAGAACATCTAGGTCGACGGCCCGCGGTCCGTTGCGGATTGAAGGTACGCGCCCCACGGCATACTCAATAGCCTTGAGGATTTCCAGAAGCGCTCGTGGGGCAACATTGGTTCTAACCTGAAGGACTGAGGGTCAGAGCTAGCAACGCGTGATGCAAGGTAACGCACGATACAAGCGCAGTTCACGAAACTGGGCTGATCAGTGACATACATCGGCGCCGTTTCGTATAAGAAGCTCGTGTTTATGACTGTTAAACTCCTGGATGTTCCTGGCTCTTTGTCCAAGAGTTCCGGGTGATCGAGGAGATGGAGAGCGGCTTCTATGTTCGCAAAGCGGTCACCGAGGTTGGACCCAAGGGCGATGGCAGCCAAGTGCTGTCCCTGTGGAGGACCTCCCGACCGTGAGCTTGGATTGCGTATCACATTCTGATCTAAGAAATTCAGGACAATCGGAGGGTCAAGCCCGAGAGAGGGCTCCGATCCAAGAGTGGATGTCTCAACGCAGGTTGCAGACGAGTAATCGTGAGATGTTCGAACGATTTCGACCTCGGCAACATCTGCGAATACGAGGGCCTTGGGTTTCGCAGCACGCACGGTGACGATATCATCCGGCCGAATTGCGTGACGAAGTGCGATCTTCGCGACTAGGGACGCGAGCGATTCGAGGGATACAAACTCTGAAGACTCGGCTTCCTGAACGAAGCGATCAGCCCTTTTTTCTAGCTTTCTTCCTCGGCCCACGGACGAGTTTCCCTTTCTTCGGGGACGGGAGAGCGTGCGTGCGTACCTGACGTATGTCCTTCGCCAACCGCCGAAAGTCGAACGCATCGTCTTCCTCCGGCTCGATAGTCGCGTCCGCCATCGTCATCACCGTTTCAGAAGGTGGCACGGTGGTGGTAGTGGCGGACAGTTCCACGTCGAAGTACACCAGCTGCTTGTCTTCCCTTTCGCACGGGCTCAAACCGACGATGACGTTACACCAAAGCCTCTCGATCGAAAAGCAATCCGGCACAAGGCGAGACCCGTCTCTCGCGCGCTCGGAGCGCACGCGCACGGCGTCGGCATACGTGAGCGCGCGAGGCTTGACGACGTCGAGCGCCACGCGCTGTATCTCTGGAAACGGGTCAAAAAAGCACGTCGCAAAGATGTGGTCTACGAGCCGCTCGAGGCAACGGAAAGGTATTGACTGGCCACTTTGACTCGAAAAACTCGGACTCGAATCGACGACGGAAGCGAGGACGCGCTTTGAGAGCGAGCTGTAGTCGATAGACTTTGTGATGTCGTCCGAGTCCGCCGCGCGACGCAGGTCGTATGGAACGCTGAAGCTCACTCGCACGGGCTGTCGCACCGGCGCGGATGTCGCGGTGGGCCACTGCGCGCCGTCCCCCACAAGTGCGAGAAGAAGTAGATCGCGGACTCGGATGGTATCATGTCCATGGCTAGACGGAGAGCGCCGCTCACTGACAGGACGCGAAGTACTTTTAGGAGGTTATTTAGTTCTGTGTTGTGTAGGCGTGCGGATTTGGGGGAAGGAGAGGGACGCTGCTGACCTCGTAGCAGGTGGATCTGTCCTTATTGCAGACATCGTCGTCGTCGTGAGTGCTCAGTTGTCACGCACCCGGCCCGATTTTTCCGCTTCTCACCAACTCTTCAATGCCACGTTGAGGGACACACGCCGCGTGGGTAATCTAGTAATGGACACCGCCGAAGCCATTCGACGACTAGCAAACTACACCAAGAGGAATTGTCGTGCCTCGCGCGAGATATTCGAGGCCGGTATCGTTATCTATCACGACGATGCGGCCCTGCGCAAACTCGGAGACGACAGTGCGTGCGCGGTTTCTCCCACTCTCCCAAATACCTAGGCGTTCCATGAGCGCCCTGACACCAATATCCCCCACCTTCTTCATTCTCTTGCGCGCTTGGCTGACCACTCCAATACAGGTTGGCAGTTCTTAGAATCACTGGCACTAGCTTCTCTCGACGTCGGGCGCAGCGATGTTGCCAAAGTGAGTGTGTTCGCTCCAATCCACAGTATCCCTGTATCTGGTGTTGGTGTTTATCATCAAAAAAACCTGATAAAAACAACATAGGACTGTTTAAAACGTCTATCCGCCAAATTCCCGGAGTCGCCACGAGTGCAGTGCCTCGAGGGCATCTTGATGGAGGTAACGGCTGGTCTTGAGGCTGCTTTCAACTTCTACGAACAGTTGCTCAAGGCGGACGAGTCCAATTCGGTGTGTGAATTTTTGAGTTATACCTCCTTGGAATCTTTGTGCCAGGTCACTGAGGAGTTGAAACAACGATTGAACAAAAGGCGTTATGGAAGCGAAAAATCTCTGTGCTCAGAAAACTCGGAGAAATCAACAAAGCGGTGGAGGAACTGTCCCAATTTGCCGACACATTCTATACAGACGTGGAAGCTTGGTTGGAGCTCGCGGACATATACACTTCTAATCACCAGTACGTCGTCATAAACTCGCCAATCCGAGTTCGATGCTGTTGTATTGACCACCAGAAATAGATATGCTTCGGCGTTACAGTCTCTGTCCCATGTCTTGTTGCTCACGCCACAAAACCCATTCTACGTGCTCCAGGCCGCGGAAACGGCCTACACGGCTCAAGACATTCCATTGGCCATGAGGTTTTTCCTTATGGCCATCGACATGGCCGGAGATAGCAACGATGATGCCGTGCCCCCACCACCTCCGACAGATTTCACCTTCCGAGCATGGTACGGTGTCGAGTTGGTCAGTTCATTCCCCCACGCCCCGCACACTTTCGGGACCTTGCCGGACTAAAATGCTTCCTTCCATTTCATAATCTTTCTAGTCTGCTGCGCGCCTCGAGGCAAATCCCACGCTGGGCACTTCCTCACCATCAAACACGCCTGCACCAGAACGTCTGTCGCAGATACGGCAGCTGGCACGGGACATGATCAACTCTGCACATTCGGACCACGACGAAGAATCCAAAGAGTCCAAAGCGTCCCAGACATGGCTAAGTCGGAGATAAGGAATCATATCCGCGACACGTCGCGGTTGCGATGCCTTTTGGTTATGCTCCGCATGCGGATGTGAGATCCTATTTAAAGACCCCTTGTCGGCATACGGTCGACCAATGATTTTCTATGAAGTATAGGGCGACCCGGGTCGTAACCGCATACCGTCCATCGTTGAACTCATGTCTTTCGGGTATTTATTGTATCGCATCAGTATATCATAGTTTGTCTTTGGACACTTCAGGAATCAAGAAGAAAATCATTGCAGCGTCACGGACGTCTTTCGTTCAAAATTCCGATACTGCGTTGCACAAGGTAGGGCCGCGGATCAGAGATCACCACTCTGGTGGTACACATCCTCATCTGTCTTGACTAGCCATCGTGTTGCCCAATTTCGCCGATGACAGTAGTTTCGCATGGAAAAGCCGCGTGAGACGACATGACGTACGCCCCATTGCGGCCACTCAATTGGTTGGACTCCCTTGAACGTTGTGTACCAAATGGGGTAGCAAGTTGAGGTTCCGAACAACATATCCAGACCCTGCGCGCTCCCCACATGATCCGTGGCTGGCCTGGACCTTTGAAACAATCAAGGCGACGTAAAGACGGTTGGGCCGGCGCTTGGACCGTGGATACATTCCTACCAAATTCGACGCTTGACGCTGAGATGGAGCGCGGATCATCAGGATGAGGAACACCATAACCACATTACTGGAGCTCGAGAGCCGATGACGTGCTCAGAATACTGTACCTTTTAGGCTGCCCTTGGTAAAAATGTTGAATGTGAAACGATGTTACACACAAGTCATAACGCATTGTCGTGGTTTATTGCCAAAGCACAGTGGACGATGACATTGTATTTAGTATTCCCGAATAAAATACATGGTCCTGTAGGCGTACTGGAATGGGATAGACACCGGAACTGACTTCAAAAGCACCGGGAAGTCGCAAACGACGACTCCGACGACTCCGTTAAGTTCTGCAGAATTTGAAAGTGCTGGGAACCCTCGAGGATAAATCATGGTTACGGAGGGAACCGAAGCAACTGCTCCCCCAAGGGCGAAAATTGATATGGGCAAAATGTTTCAGCAGAGCGGCGATTTGGGTCTCGTGGGCACCCGAGGGGAAGGCGGGTCCATGCCGGGATCAGTGGCGCATCGTCGTCATCAGAAAATGATAACGAAACCGGGTCGAGTACGTGAACCTGGAAATCCATACCACCCTTTTCGTGGTCGCGTGCTCAATCTTAAGGGGTATCAGCAGGGTTGACGAACAGGGGGTGGGAACGAGTATTGCCAGAGTTGGAGCGTCCCATGCACGTGTACGCGAAAAAATAAAGAGGGGCTTTGATTTTGTGAGAAGGGCAGGGCCTAGGATGGAGGGGAGAACATGGCCCCCGTTCTTCCACGTGAGAATCCAACGTTCGCGGTGGTGCTGTTGGGCTAAGGCATATGACATTCATATGACATACTGATCGACGAAAAACCAAATTTCGCGAATCCTGGACCTTTTGTAGAGTTTATCCGAGATGCGTAGTGATTCGGCGATATCGATTCATCGTGCATGTGAGGCAAAGATGTTTGGTGTGCACCAAGTAGCGACGGAGAGGGATGGGAGAGGAGAATCACGGGATACGAGTTGACGACATGGATCTGGACTGTGGACCAACGTGCGTGAATGTCGACCAATGAGGAACCGCCATTTGGGTCGTCTGCCCGGGTTTGTTCAGCACGCACGTTTTTGAGGGCACGCGAGCGTAAAATATTAATTTGGGATTCACAATCTTCCTGAACTTAATCTTCCGACGCTACCCCGCTTGATCCCTCTTCCTTCCCGTCCGTCACCCCTTGCCCTCCTCTTTAACCTCTCCTCCCCTTGTCCTCCGCTTTCCCTCTTTCCCCCCAGTCATCTCCCAACCTTCCCCCTCACCCCCTACACCCAATCAATGGAACCCCCAAGGAAAGACCTGCTTCCATATACTGCCAGCTGTAACCCTCCCCGTAAGGCCAAACGACCCACCGCGAGCGGCTCCACCTTCCCAGCCCTAGATCGACCTGTACCCTCCCTCCCTCCACTCGCCCCCGCCATCCCCTCCGTCTCCTCAGACGTTACACAACCCGCCGATAATGACCCCTCGATCGCCGACGTACCTCAACCAAAACGCCGTGGCCGCAAGCCCAGCAGCCTGTCACGTGCTGCCCGCGAATCTATGCGCCGCCAAAACCATTCTCGCATCGAAAAGGCCAGGCGCACAAAGATCAACGATGCCCTCGCGATGCTGCGGGACCTCGTGCCCGCAGATGCCGGGCGGAAATTAACCGTCACCGTCGACGATGACAGCGCGGACGATGACGAGGACGAGGACGAGTTCAGCAGTTCCCGGCAATCGAAAAAGTCCGGCAAGAATAAGCAACGTCAGGAGAAGGAGTTCAAGCTGGAGATCCTAGAGAAGGCCGTCATTTACGTCCAGGAACTGCAGGAGAAGGTCCGCGTGCTCGAGGACCGGGGTTGCGCACGATGTTCGAACGTGAGCACGTCCGCAACCCATCGGCCGAAGCGTAAGCATGAGGCCATGCCGTCAAGCGATGACTATGACTCGCATTCTTCACTGGATGCCGCTACGGACAGGCCCGCGAAACGTCTCACAGCCTCCCCACCATCCCTCCTCCCTCTTATCCCCCCTACCTCTGCCCCAGTCCCGAGCACCCGTCTTCCATCCATTTCGTCCTGGCTCCCCAAGTCTATCGCAGAGATGGGTCATTCAGAGTCACATACCCCATCGATCAACCCCATCCAGCTTCCGACTCCACCAGCGTCCGGCGTTATTGGGCCTATCGCCAGCCCACAAGTCCCGCCCGCGCTCCGCCTCGACCTTCCTATGGCAACTTTGCCGTCCAGGGCTTTGCCTGCATCTGCATCTTCACAGGCTTCCCCATCATGGACGCCCGAAGACGAATCCGTCGCATCGTTGCTGCTCAGGATCAAGACATCTAATTCTCCCAAAACCGGAAAGCACGTCGCAAGCGTTAGCGATCTTCTAGCCCCAATACCTGAAGCACCAAATATTGGTCACAACTCTCGGTTTAAGGGTATCGATGACATTCGTGTGCAAACACCCGGATCGTTGTTGGGTATGACAACAGAAGGGCCAAAGTAGTGCTAATTTCTTACTGGGCGCTTCGTTTTCATAACTTATTTACAACTATGCCCGGGAATATGTGGACTATGTGGTTTGTACGTATCACCAGCAAGGGAACAAATTGCCTGTACACTCTATAGAATTTCTTTTTTCTTTACGGTGAATTACTTTTGTGAGAGTCTCGCCAGCGTTTCAATTAAGGTGATTAAAGTTTCACAGGCGATTTTTTACCGAATTGTGTTTGCGGGTCTTGTGCTCGACTTCCGACTGACTCGAGTGTCGGTCCGTCACTGGTCCGCCTCGGACGACCCTCCGCTCATGCCGTCAACTCTTCGCGTTAGCAATAAACTCTTTGTCCCTCCACGACGATGTCCAAGTCACCTCGTCATCAGGGCCATGACCGGCTCATCCAGGCCCATAATCGATGCACGTTCTTCTACCCCATACAGCGCGCCGGCGTCCGATGTACATTTCGAGTTGTCCCCCGTCCCGCCAAATCCATTGGGCAAAGGCCGTTGGATCAAAACTGCGGGGGCCCTCGTCATTGGGTATGTCGTTTTCGGGGGCGCCGCCGCCGATCTTCCGCAGAGCTCGCTGAATCGTTCTCTCCTCCACTCCCCCCCCCCCTTTTTCCTCTCTAAAAGAGACGAGATTTTGAACGGGAAGACTCTCGATCGAAATTCACACTATTTCGCACGCTATTGCTTCGAGAATGGGATTGAACTGTACGTGGATTGCGTATGCGTTGCTTTTGTGTCTTGAAGTAGCTGGAGCGAGCCTTGCTGTGTCTGCGCGTGTGTATATCGCAGGGAACGAGTCGAGGTGATACCCGATGAAGAAAGCGAAATGTACGTCTGAGTTCTTTTGGCGTTTACCCCCTCCCCCTACTCTCTCTCCCTCTCCCTCAATATGGAGGCTTCTGCACTGACGAATCGATGTCTTTCCATGTATTAAAGAATCGAAGCGAGTAGACGCATGGTTCGAAAGTACGATTTCGTGATCACGAGTGGTGGGATAGGCCCCACGCACGATGGTACGACGTTCCCCTCCCCCTTAACCACAACTTCTTTTCGCCGACCCAAGCTATCGTGCTTATCGGCGCGTAGACATCACTTATGCGTCGCTGGCAAAGGCGTTCAACCAGCCCCTCGAGCACCACACGGAGACGCTCCGGCGTATGACCGAATGGGTCAAACACTGGCCGTGGGTACACACGCAGAACGAGGAGCAGAAATGCGCGCGCGAGAGGATGGCGCTCTTCCCGGCCAACGCAGAGACGCTCTTCGTTGCCCGGGACATCTGGGTCGTAAGCAAACCATCCCTCTTCCCCCCCGTGCAGGGCAATAGAAAAATGGATTTCTTTTTGACTGAGACACATT
>QFEY01001716.1:0-68457 GCA_003316435.1 Russula virescens
AAAGAGGAGGGAGTGCAGCCAGAGATGCTGCCAGATGGCCTGGCAAATGAGGATATCTCTGTAAGGTGGGAGTGGACACAGAGGCATGGATAGAGAGAGGTGTTGCTGCAGAGGTTGAGGCAGAGGGAGGTGCCTCAGAATGAGACCTATAAATAACCTGCAAATAATATATTATATATTGAAAAGATAATATAAGTAAATAGCTCACAGGAGGGGGAGCAAGGGCAGAAGTGGCAGAAGGGCGGCCACGACGCTGTGGTGCAGCAGGAAAAGAGGAAACAGCAGCCATCTGTGCTGCCAACTCTGGAGGCAAATGACTATAGGTTCGGCCTTCAAAGGTAACAGGTGCAGGAATAGGAGGTGGTGGCAGTGGGGCAGCAGATACAGACTGGTCAGCAGGTGTCCTACGCTGTTCTGGACTGCCCATAACTCGACTATCATGCTCTGATTGGTGTGCAGCAGCTTGATGGCGTTGAGGGGAAGTAGGAGGGGTAGATGGCATGATAGGAGAGAAAGGAGGGGTTGGCAGAAGAGGTGGGAGCAAAAGGGCTCAGCTATCAGCCCAAGAAGTGCAGCAGAAGGGATCCAAGCACAGAAATACAGGAGCAAGAGGAAAGATACAGGTCTTGAGGTGCAAAAGTAGGAAGGAAGGCTGCAAAATAAGCCAAAAAAAACATTTAAAACATATTGAGATGTTGAGAAAGGAGGGGACAGACCTTATCTGTGTTGCAGAGGTCAGTGAGAGCAGAGGAAGAAGTTTTCCGAAAGGTTAAAGCACACTCAGAGGCAAGTTATCCTAGGAATCCTAGGATCCCAGGGGTTAGCCACAGTCGGTCCCATAGTTGGGGACCCGGACCGGCGCAGCTTGATTTCCGTGCCCCTGCCAGATGGTGAAAAAATTTTTTGTATGCTTTGTAAAATAAGTTATATAAGCGATTAGTAATGCTCGTGGCAGCTCGCTCTATAGTAAAAGAAAAGTGTCCAGTGGACTTTCCAAAATGGGACAGCTCGGCACCGGCCCGTTTAGGCCGACTCAGGACAACTTTTGAATTACTATATGGATATTGGCTACTCCTTATTGGGAGCTGACCATGACTTTGTGACAGATTGCATCTCTAACAGATGGAAGGGCAGGGCTCTGAGGTGTGGTTGGATTTGTATGGTTATCAGCTGGGTTAATTTGCATGTGTGACTTGATAGAAGGGACATTTTCTGAGTATATGATTGTAGAAGTGGGAAAGAGAGAAAGAGACATAGACAGGTGATACAAGGGGCAGGGGTAGTACAGTATTATCCTGCCCAACACAACAGCATACCACAAAACACAACACCAGAAAACACCACAAGCAGAGATCACATGTGTTTCAGTAAGACATATTAAAACTCATGTGATCTCTCTGGCCAGGAGCAGGAGTCTCAGACACCCCACCCTGCAAGTTTCAATCACATAGTAGACAGCCCACAAGCTTGGTAGGTTCCTTAAGAGGTGGATGCAGTTAGGTTGCCATGCATCCCTCAACAAAATTAGCTGGAGGTATTGGCACAGGCAGTTGCAGTTCTTTATTGTCCACAACAACATCAGGATATTAGATACACATACAATCCTATCCTCATTACAAGGCACTCTGTAGTTGGATGGTAACTCCCATATATAACCATATCCTACCCGCTGATGCATTGAAGGGGATATATTGTACACAATACCCACATGTCCTCTGGTGATATCTGATCAAATTGAGTCCCCAATGCACCCCGGGCTGTCGCATCTCACACCTGCATTAATATTGTTCTCAAAATGATGAACCCCTGAGGCCTGAGGCCTGATGTAATAATGCCCACCTGCACTTATCCTGTGCTGTGACACGACCACCGTGCATGGGGAGAATGCATGAATTCATCGTGTGCACACTTTGCATAATGCTAGAGACACCGGTGCCCACCTATGGTTCACCTGGGCTATCACATCCACACCATACCAAAGAAGGACCTGCAAACCTTCTCTATTCATGCTCGTCTAAGACTGTAGCATCCGCGCCATGCTCAAGACCTGTGCGTGCAAGGTCTGATATCCCCAACTCTGACGTTAGAATGCAGATGGGGCCTGCCCAAGCTCATCCATGACGACGTGATTATCAACAGAGGATAATGTCACTTGAGTTGGCAAAGCAGGGAGATGTCAAGAACCCCTAAACTGAAAAGTGCAGAAACTGTGTGGGGATGGGGCGAAGATCCACCGCCATTTCAGACCCTCGAGACTGAGCAGGCAAGGGACGGACGCTTCACATGAGCACAAGCTGAGTGACCCGCAATGACCATTTCAAGTCTTCCAGGTGCCAATCCTTCAAAAATCTCGGGATTGGTCCTGGCTTAAGACCGGAGGTGAGAAACTCTGGGAGCTTCTCCGCACCAACCACAACGCAAAGAAACAGTGAGTGGGAAAACTCCTGGTTTTGCCTTGTTGATCTCTCTCAGAATGCGCTCATATGCCTCGTCAAGTGTCTCCGGTGATTCCACCAGGACAATCCCTGGACCCAGCCGCGGAGGTAGACCACTTGACAGTACGCCCACCGAAATGATGTTTCGCTGGGCGTACTGTCAGGTGGTCTATCTCCGTGCCCTACATTACAGTCACGGGGGAGGGTCATGAAGGACACAATTTTCGCACTTCTCGGTGAAGGAGTTCCTGACATCCTCCTACTTCGCCAATGAATGTGACAGTTCTTCCATTGTTGCACATACGAGATCGACGAGTATAAAATGCTGTAAAACAGACGGTCAATGTTAGGGTGATTCAATTCAAAACACGGTGAAGAAGTCACCTTGAAAGGGGCCGAGTTGCATCCGCTTCACGACGGACGTAAGCCGATTGCCTCGTAGAGACGGGTTGAGTGTTTGGTCGAGTTTGTGGCACGGGGTACTGTACAGGTGTGCGTTGATCGTTGATCGAAGAAACGCAGCGTTAGGGGGTGTCTACGTGAAAGAAGGGAACGAATGGGAAGGGATGATACATATCGATACGGGTGGCGATCAGTTGCGACGCATCGGAATGTAAGAGAGTGATTGCAACTCGAGTGAAACGACGGACCGGGACGTGCGAAAAGCCTCGGATGGGCAAGTAGAGCCACTGGCAGTGGCACTTCTCGTCTCGTGTACCTTTCACTACGTGAGCCCTCCCCCCAATTTCACACAATGTCAAAGAGCCCCCATCGCCCAAGACCTTCTCTTCCTGCTTCGTCCACGGACTTTGCCCTCCGAGCTTCCTCGTCTCCCCTCCAATCACCAAGCGACGACTTGACCGGCTTGAACCCCCTCCTCTTTCGCTTTCGACGCCCCAGTTTGCTCGTCCCCAAATACCTTTCCGATTCACGTCTCTCGAGCCCGTTGGCCACATCGTTCACACCCCCTTTGCGTCCCTCCTCCGCTTCGGACGTCGATCGCGAGCGTATATGGGCCGACTCGCGCTCGACATCTGAGAGTTCGGAAAACGCTACACCACCACTCAACGGCAGCGAGGCAGATAAGGACACGGGTGCTGATAGCGACACCGCAATGAAGACAAGCCGACCTCAGACGCCACCTCCGCGTAATCCATCGTCCTCCAGCATGGACGTCATCTCCGAATCCTCGTATCTCCCGCAGCTTCGCCGACTATCCCATCCTGTACGTCACGTGATTCATATTCTCTCCCATCAGATCCCCATCCATCCATCCCTTTCTCCCCCAAACTGGGCGCAGACACTGACTAGCATGCGTCGTAAATTCCAGCTCAAACTGCCACGTATTTTGAGCCTTGTCCGAGAGTCTTCATGCCCGGATGAGAACGAAGTCAAGTCCGAGGCACAGTTTCAACGACTCGTCGCCTCGTTCTCCGAGCTACCGATGCAACCTCGCACCCCCCGCGCGCCGTCAGATAGAGGCCGCTATCCCGAAGAAGTTTCCGAAGAGCGAGATATAGAAGGGTGCCAGACACCCAGCGATGACAGCGACTATGAAGAGACGGACTGTATCCCGTTTGCATTTGCACCCCCAACGCAAGAGCCGATCACCATCAGGACACGCACACCCGCTGCCAGCGTGAGCGGAAGTCTATGTGGTGATGACATATATGCCGACAGTCCCGGCGCCGCAATGGATGTCGACGCGGTCAGGGTTACTTTTTGTCATATTACTTGAACGTACACGTTGACACCATGCGATTCCAGCCTCCGTCTTTATTTGGTTCGCCGGCCTCCGCTTCGCTTCATCAATGGAGATATACACCTCCGCCGACGTCGTCCTCGGCAGTGCGCACTAGTAAGCGAAAATGCAAGTCCCCATTCATTCCGTTCATTTCCCATCCCGTCACCACCCTTCCTTGACTGACCTGCCCTTACCGATGCAGACGATGACCGCTTCGATCCTTATCCGACTTCGTCTAAACGCCGCGCCGTTTCTCCCTCGGTCTCTTTCCTGCGCGAGAACCATACGTCTCTTTCCCCGATATATATCCCGCGCTCGGGCTCTTCGTCACGCGGACCCATCCCGGTGCCTATCACATCTTCTGCTGCAGGATCTGTCGCATCTTCGCCAATCTCACACAACGGCACGTTGCCTTTTGCGAGTCCCACGATGCGTTCATCGATGGGTCTCGCGAGCCCAATCACGCGACCTAAGCGCATGAGTAGGCGGATTGAGGGTGAAGATCGGGAAATTGATGGAACGGGAGAGGCTGTAAATGGACTTTCCCTTGCATGACCTTGTCTCTCGCTTCCTCCCCCCCTCCCCCCGGTGTCGCACGATTTATCATCTTGGGTCATTTCTTGCTGTCGCACGTTATCATTCACAGGCATTGCATTACGCATCATTGTATTCTAATGCACCATTCCATGCAGACGATGCAGTCTGCTCACTTCCCTTCTGATATTTAACAATTCTATGCATGTATCACTGCCCCCCTAGAATCGTGGGATGTATGCCTCGTATCTGTCTCAACTCTTGTGGTCTTGTGAGAGCTGAGTCAACTGAAAGGCGAGCGCTCATTCTAGGTTCGCCCAGCTTTGCAAAGCCGCGCGAGCCCCGCCGCAATTCTGAATCCATGAAACTGCGACGGTTCGCCGAACCAAAAGCTCATAGGTTAAAAAATATAAGCTGGATGTTCATTCACTCTTCAGAGTACCGCACAAAGAGGTAGGAAAAATACAAGGGAAAGGATCACCACGTCGTCATCTTTTCATTATGAGCCAGAATCGACAGGTACTGCCCCCGCGGCGCGCGCGACCTCGTCGACGCGTTGGCGGAAAGACACCCACTGCGGACTGCCTACTTGCAGAATGTTCTCGTTCGGAGGGGCATCGAGCGGCGTATGAAGTTTGAGGAATGGGTTGGCCGCGGTGCGGTAATAAGCCCAATGCAGCGCCTTGAATATCTAGTTTGTCTCGTGTCAGAATCATAGAGGGGTGGGGGTGGGGTGAACAAGGAGGAGGAGGGAAGGGAATGAGACGCACAGAGATGATATCAGCGTCATGTACGACGGTGTCGGTCAGCGCGAGGGCAACGACGATCTTGAGTTTGAGCGGCGTCACGTAACCATACACCGCGACTTCCTCGAGCGCATAGAGGAATCCGAGATAGCTGCTCTCGGCCGGGGCTTTGGGCGCTGCCGCGACTGCGGAGCCGGGGGAAGAGACGTTTTAAAGAAAGACCGGCACATAGTACAGTACGGTGGGTGCTGTGTGGCTTACTTACTGCGCTCGTCGATGACGTCGAGGGAGGTGTGCGCGACGTAGTGGTATTTGAGGAGGTCTTCGGGAGCGCCGGAGAGCGCGCGGACGAGGATCGGGTGGTTCTGTGGTGAGATGAAGGCGATGGCTGTAAGGCCCAAGTGAGGTTGTTGCCCAGGCATCGCGGGCCAAGCTGCAGAGCAGAACCGCGTATAGCGTACGAGCACTTTCCTTTTACGGGTGAGCCATTTCTCACCCTGCATTAATTTGTACTGCTACTCAAATCGCCGACGTAGAAGAGACACCCCAAACTTTGGTTGGATATCGACCTGGTCTTGTCATGTCTTCGCATCCACCCGCGCGGTTAACCAAGAAGCAGAGAAAGGCGACTGCCTTTCGGGAACGTGGCAGCAAGAGATCGAAGGAGGGCAAGGGCAGGCTGAACCCTGCACCACCTGGGCACCACCCACGACTCGGACAACGACGATCTTCGACCGGAGATAACGGCGAAGGCTACTACGACGGTCATCCTGACGAAGATGAACAAGAGGATGAGGAGGATGCTAATGCGCTACCTGCCATGGAAGACCAGGATCAGGCTATGGCTGAGATGGCTGGAGATACGGAGGCAGATGCGAAAGCCTATGGGACTCGCGATGCTGCTAGGCTTCGGAAAGCCGCGGTGGGCTCTACTCCGGCGCAGAAGAAAGTGGACGGGGACATGGACAAGGACACAGACAAGAAGAAGAGGAAGAGGAGTAGGGGAGCGGATGATGGGGAGGCACGGCCGGCGTCGAAGAAGAAGAGGGCCAGGCTTTCTCGCGGTTCTGACGAGATTCCTCCTACCCTGGCGCACAAAGTGGACGGGGACGGGGACTGCGCGAGGAGGATGGGCGACGATGAGGGAGGGGACGGTTCTGAAACGGAAGATAAGGGGGGTAAATCGCAGCGGTATATTCTATTCGTTGGTATGTCTCCCCCACCACTTCTCGCCCTCCTTCTATGGAGACCACTCAGCGAGATCCTCGTTAACACGCTCTTCGAAGGAAATCTCAAGTACACCACGACGCGCGAAACGATCCAAAACCATTTCTCCCAGTGCGGTGCGTATTCTCCCACCTTCAGGCTCTTCGGAGCACACCGCTAACTCAAAAATCCACACATGTCTCACAAAAACGATACACATATGCCCGCTCCTCACGACAGACCCGCCTCCGACCGTGCGCTTACTCACTCCCAAGCTCACCCGTCCTGGCGCGACGGTGACCAAGTCAAAAGGCTGCGCGTTCCTCGAGTTCTCGACGCGCTCCACACTGCAGACTGCCCTGCGCATGCACCAATCTGAACTCGACGGTCGACGCATCAACGTCGAGCTCACCGCGGGTGGGGGCGGGAAGGGAGACGCACGACTAGCGAAGGTCAAGGCCCGGAACAAGGACCTCTCTGCGCAACGTGTACGCCTCTATCATATCCCCCTCTCTCTTGCTTGTTACAGCCGCTTAAGTGCATGACTACTTCATAGACGCGGCGCACCCTCAAAAAGGCGACAGCAGAAGGAATGGAGACCACACGGCACGAAGCGTTGCAGCCACAGCGTTTCTCGACAACGTCTGGGGAAGGCGAAGTACCGCGCACAAAACGTACATGGACCGTTGGTGATGGGGACCAAGGCGGTATGCATCGTGGGGGGAAGAAGGCAGGAAGGAAGCGTGGCGCACGGACAAAAAACTTGGGCACAGGTGTTAACGCACTTCCAATAGGATAGCAAGTCCTGGGTATATGCATGCGGATCTGGTGATAGTCCATGACCCATAATGGGGCATAATGTCTATGTGCATGAATATGTACAACCACAGCAAGGCGCAGCCACGGCCGGATTAAATCTATCATGATACTAAGATAAAGAGTAAAAACTAGGAGCACAGCAATCAGCAAGGGACCCTCCGAACAGCCATAGGTGAGAAAAGAACGCACGAAAACGATGAGAACGCCGAAGACCTTGAGCATGAGCCACCGATTACTCGAAATGCTCGCATAGTACTTGAGCAGTTCACGCTGCGCGCCGCCGACGTTGGAGGCGATGTCGAGTGTGTCAGCGTCAATCCTCTGAACCGTCTCACGCTGCTCTGCAACCATGTGCGCGAGTTGATTGAAGATCTGGCCAAGTTCTGCGATTGTAGTCTCAATCGACTCGATGGCAGTGGAGCGCGATTGTATGTAATTGTCCTACATGGTGCCATTTGCAGGCAAGTCAGCATGACCGGTCTCGGTTTTGTGCTATGAACGAGGCGGTGAGCGCACCTGTTGCTCCACGAGTTCCATCTGCTGAAATGCGGTGTTGCCACGATTTGGCGTGCCCATGCCGCCCTCAGCATGTTCGAGGTCAAGGGCGAGCATGCCACCGTTTGGCGTTGCCCGACCCTTGCCCTTTGCATCGGACCGGGTAGAAGAGCCATCGCCCATGGGATCCTGACGTTGTGTGCTCGAAAATAAAAACGAGTCTGGATATAAGTTGGATTAGTTCTGAACCGTCACCTCACCAGGACGGTTGGACTGACTCGTTGGTGCTTGGCTTGCGGCTGCGGCTGCGGAGGAAGTAAATTGTTCTGTTCGGTCTTTCGATTCTTTCATATTCTGGTGCCAGTAGACGTCAGACCATCATGACGGACGTTCATAGGGCAGTCAAACGTACCTGGGTCCGAACCTCGAGCACGTCCTTGAACGTCATGCTCGTATCTGCGAGCTTATTTTGCAAAAGCATGACCACATTGTGGTTATGTTCCTCTATCTGCTTCTCCTCGGCGGACTTGGAGCTACTCTGTGCTTTACGTTGCTTGACATCTGCTTGGAGCGAAGCAATCTGCTTGTTGATACCCGCAATGTCTTGTTTGATGACGAAAGTAAGCTCCTAACCACCGTTTTGGGAAAATTGAGGAAGGCATGAACAACAAAACGGATGACACGTACGCTAATCTCAACTGGCCGGTCATCAAATAGAGTCTTGCGTTTCGCCACTACAAGTCATGCATTTGAGTGAAGCGAAGGCTAAGGTGAGGATGAGGGGTGCCCACATTGTGCCAACTTTCCAAGTTTGACGGTTGTGCCGCTGATGTCTCTGCTGATCGTGCTGGCTATGCGAGTGAACTCGCTTTTACTGTCGGCGCGCGCTTGTTTATCGAAGCGCTTGGAGGGATGTTTCGCCGGCAAGGAAGAACGAGTGCGGATAGACTCGACGCAAGCAAGAAATTCGTTTGTGCGGTCCTGTAACGGCATGCCGAAATAGATAAGATTAAGGAGAAAGTAAACGGTATATGAGGAAGAGAAATGAGTGTAGGTGTCTTTGTTGTCATTCTCTGGGCGTGACGCGCAGTTCAGCACTGCTTGTCACGCTATCCTAATCTAGCCAGATGAGTGTCACGGTGGGCCACGAGACCAAAGGTTCCAAATTGTCATCACGAATCAGTCGCTGGTAGATGGTATATCCAAAATTCTTGTCAATCTAGACTAGGCCATTTGCCATATGCAGTTCGCGAAGTCCTTATGTGTCCTAACCCCACATAAGTTGCCCCAAATTTTTCGCACTTTACCCCATCAATTTGCACCGCTCACACGACCTTCTTTTCTATCCTCGAATCCCATCTTTACTCCCGTCAGACACCGCAACATACACAACCCTGCTTCTAGGATGCCATCCAATTCACCACCCACAAAGTGCAAGGTCCTCGTACTCGGCGCAGGCAACTTTGGAAGTTGTCTCGCTGACCACCTCGGAGATTCTGATCACGAAGTTTTCATGTGGTCGCGTGAGAAGAGCGTCGTCGATCATTTCAATGAGCACCACAAAAACCCACAATACCTCAAGGACCATTGCTTCCCGCAAACAATTCATGCGGTGGGACCTGACCTTCCAAGCGCGGACTTCATTAAGGGGATGGATGTCTTGCTATTCGCCATACCTACGCAAGGACTCAGGTACTCTTTTCCCTACACCCATCTATCAGACGCGAAACGTACTACGTACAAACTTTACCTAGGGCACTTCTGACGAAATTGCATCCAAGTCTTGATAATATGAAGCTTCCCTTACTCATATTTGTAAACAAGGGTATTGAGACCGGGACCAATGCTCTGACGCTCGAGATCATTGCGGATACCTGTGGTAAAGACATTGCCCGGGTATCGACCTTCCTTGTGAGCAGGACATAGACCTAGTTGCCGAAACTTTTGTGTCTGAATCATCGTTCCTTAGTCTGGACCATCGTTCGCGACAGAAAGTACGGCGCAGAGAATGTGGCGATATAGAAAACACTGACAAGTCCGTCTTGTGCAGTCATAAGGCGTCAACCAACCATGGTCTCCATAGCTTCGCTATCAGAAGATCACGCCGAGAAGGCTTCACTTGTCTTTCATCAGCCGTGGTTCCGCTGGTTTGTCTTGGTTTTGATCATAGGGGAACGAGCCCTGAAAAGGCGTTTGCATAGCTACGCAGGCAACGACCCTATTGGGCTTGAGCTGGCAGGTGCCCTTAAGAACGTATATGCGATTGCATCTGGTATGGCGGAAGGGTTGGGGTACGAGAATAACACGAGGGCAAGTTAGTCATCCGTGATTTCTTGGCTATTTAAAGGGTGTGCTCACCTCGAGGGACGTTGACAAATCAAGGTTTGATTACCCGCGGATTGTCCGAAATGACACGAATTGGTGTGGCATATGGGGCCAATCCACTCACCTTTTTGTCGCTGGCAGGGGTCGGGGACCTATTCCTGACGTGTAGTTCGTCAACAAGTCGTAACTATACGGTCGGTTTCAGACTTGGACGCGGGGAAAGCTTGGAAGAGGTTCTCCGAACCCTCGGTAGTGTCGCGGAGGGTGTGACAACCGCAAAGGGTCTGAAGGCTATTGTGGATGATCTCGATGTCCCAGCTCCTCTTGCTGATGCGGTACGTTGATTTCCTGCTTGGTGATTCGTACTACGTTCCCAGCGTGTCGTGAATTGACCTAATGGGTGTATGTCAGGTCTATGAAGTACTATATGAAGGTGAGTAAAGGTGCAATTTTGTGATAGGCGCCTGTCAACTGAGACGCCGTGGTGGCTCAGGCCAAAATGTGCGCGAGCAGGCACAATTACTGTTGGCACGACCGATGGTAAAAGAACTTGACCTGCCTGGGAAATCAGGAGGTCCTGCACGCGCACTGATGAAGAAACTGGGAATGGAAGAGGTTTGAGGGAGTGAAAATGCGGAGAGATGGCATTATACGTACGTACGTTGCCTGTATATAAACACACGAGTATGATATGGAATATGCGGCTCGGGAGCAGGCGCGAGGATCCGAAGGGATAAAGTGACTGACAGGGCGAGGTTTAACCGTGTTTGGCAACTGGTGATGGGGGGATGATCTGATCGAATCTTGATCTGTGCATTTTCCTTTCCCAGCTCTGGTAAATTTTTGGGAGCGCTCGGCCGGATTGGTCCAACGCGTAAAGCTGACCTGAGCCTCCTCAAAGTGTCTGTTTACCTCCACCACTCACTCCCTCATCTCTCCTCATCCTACTCTCCTCTTCTCTGCATCCCCTGCTCATTTCACTCCCTTTCCTTCAAAATTATGCTTTCTGACCTCATCCATGCATGCGCCGAAGGTGACCTCAATAAGGTCAACCAACTCCTCACCCAGCTTTCCCCCCTAGACATTGAGGAAAAAGGTCTGCCCCTTTTTTCTATTTTTTCTCTCGATATCCCGCTCATCACATCCTCTATCTGATCTTACGCGCTTACCATCTCTCTTTTCTCATCCCTTCTAAAGACCAGGACGGTGTGACACCTCTCATCGCTGCGGTCAAAAATGGCTCCCGTGACGTGGTCAAAGCGCTGTTGGGCCACGGTGCGCCACACTTATCTTTGTCCCGACACTTGACTCATACAAGCGCGTTGCAATCTACTAGGTGCCAACCCTGCTCACGCTTCGACTCACGGCCTCCCGGAACAGTACACTTCAGACGGTGCCATCGTGGAATTGCTCCGCTCTGCACCAATTCCCAAGGTCAATCCTGACGCCCCTCCCCAGGACCCGAGATTTATCCACGATCCTAATGTGGGCCCTAAAACTTACTACATGCCACATCCCGGCCCGTATGCCTATTATCCTGGCATACCAGTCCCACCCCTTCCTGAGGGTGCCGTACCTTACTATCCCCCTCACCCTGCCCCACCTGCGTCAAGCCCACCCTCGGGGGATGATCAAACACCGTCCTCGGCGGGCAACAACCTTCCACCGCCGGAGATCGCTCGGCTCATCCCTTGCAGGTACTTCCCTGCCTGTCGCTATGGAGCCTCTTGCATCTTCGCCCATCCTCAGGGTACGTATTATCCGGGCCCCATGCCTCCACCTACGCAATATCCCTCTCCCTATGAACAACCACCTTATCCTCCCAACTTCTATATGCCTGCACCGCCGCCCCAGTTTCAACCGCCGAATGGCGTACCCCCTCCCCCTCATATTTCTCCTGTCTCCCCGCAGTCAGCTGCGCAGCCCGTCCCTCCGCCGCCACCGCAGTTCGTGCACCAGCGTAACACTTCGGACATGCCTCCCTTGCAGATCCCCTTCAACCCTTCGGGAGCACCCGTACCAGCGCCAGGACCTTACGGCCCTATGTCCCCTGTCTCTCCCTCATACCCTCACCCCAACCAACTTCCTCTTCCCCTCTCTGTCCCGCCTCCCCCCCCAGCACATGGCTCTACTCAAGGACCACAGTCGCCCACTGCGCCTTACCCGCAACCTGCACCTCCATCTGCAACGCACCAGCGGTTCCCGCCCTCTGAACAAAATGGTGCACAAAAATCCTCTCCTCAAGAGGGCTTCGGCCCACGTGGTGATCGTCGCATAAGTGGGGGCCCAGGTTTTCGCCGTCCATCATTTGGCGGTCGCAAGCCACCATGCTTGTTTTTCCCAGCTGGCCGCTGCAGAAATGGGTGCGTATTTTAACTTGGTACACTCTATGTTTTGCGGAGGCGCTGAACGTGGTTGCAGGGAAGATTGTCGCTTCCCCCATGTCTTAGTCGATGGTCACGTAGTAGCTCGTGGCAATCGTTACCGCTCTCCTCCCCAAAATTCAGTAAACGGCAATGCCCAGGCGAACCTCGAGGAGAAATTGGCCAAGCTTTCAATTGCCGAGGTGAGCAATTCACGGCATTTTTTTTCACTTCATTTTCACGTGACACCTTTTTCGCCCTCCCCTTTTGTACCCTCGTTTGCACCCCTCTTCATGTGCACGTAGAACGGCAATCACGCGCCTCGCCAGGAAAGCAGCGGTAGTACGACACCTTCGGAGCGTGGCCCACGCGGTGCGAACGGAGCACATGCGCGCCCCTCCAAGTCGACACCCGCCCCGCCGCCAAAACAGCGCGTTCCCAACGCAGATGAGTTCCCTGTCCTCGGCGGCTCATCCACCCCTCCTCAAGTCAACGGACACGCTACCCACACGGGACCAACAGCTGCACAGGTGTTACAAACGCCTGCCGTTCGCAAGGACCCACCAAAGTCGGATGTTTCGGCTTCGGCGATCGAAGGACAAGAACAGTTCCGGCCCATAGTTAGTCAGGTACGTACACCCTCTGTTGGGGCATTACGCATTGCGCCGATAACAAATATTGTGTTGAATTGTAGGTCGTCAAGACCGCCTCTCAGGACACTACCACATCGGCTCCGGCTCCTGTTTCCGCAACACTTCCACACAAGCTCCCTGTCTCCTTTGCCGCCGTCGCCAATGGTGCGCCTGACACCTCGAAGGAGGTGTCCGTCTCGGCATAGATCTCGGCATAGCGATCACACCCATTACACCTCTCTTCGTACGCATAGACTCACGTCCGCGTTTCTTTCTTCTCACGATCCGCCTACTCACTGGTACATCTGTTCATGCAACACCTTGATCACAACTCCAGCCCCATCATGTCTATATGTTTCACTATCTGTTCATTGGTCAGTTTGCTGCTTTTTACTATTTACATATTGCCTGTCTCGTCACGACGAGACCACCCGCATCGTCTCATTCTCTCACGCTCCATTTTGCATGCGTCTGATTTCCTTAAATCCGTATCTTCGTCTGTACGCCCTCTACTTCCTTCTTGCGCCCTTACGACCATCTTTTTAGGAGTTCGTATGTGCACTTTCCATTTGGCTTTACTTCGTCTTTTGCTTTTCTTTTCTGTCTCACTTGGTCACAGTACATATGAACACAAACCGACATGACATCCCATTCCCTTTCTTCGCCTTCCCTTTTGTCCTTCCTTCGTATTTCTTTTGTCCTTATTGACCCTTGCACTGCTGCAAGAAGGGCTGTCGCTGTACACTCATCGTCCATCGTTTGAACCAGACCTCCGATCTTTTGTTGGTGCAATACATTATCACGATATTGGGTTGACCGTTGGTCACTCAAGTTAATGTTGTTGTATTTTCTTGGTGCGCGAATCTGCAAGGAAACGAAAAAGTGTGTAGACTCAGTGGAATTTCCACAGGGACTCTGGATTATTCCAGAGTTATTATTGTTGACAAAGGGTTACAAGGCCAGTGTCGAACTTATTAGATGGAGATGCTGAAGTACAGCAAACGTACAAATCGAAATGTCTCGATCACAATACAACAGAAGTAACGGGGGATTGCTACTAGGTCTGTGAAGCGATGATTTCATGGCCCAAAAGATGGGGCTGTGAGTAGGTGAGGTGACATTACGGAAGTCTAGACATCTAGGATATATTAGCAGACGCTACGGTAATCCCTACTAATAAAAAGGTCCTATAATAATATTAAAGACTTGCGTCAGCCGTTGTCACATGGGACATTGAAGCGGCCACGGCCACTCAGGCTGGCAAAGCCAAGAGGATGCACGCATGCTAGAGCCAGCTCGTCGACAGTCAGGAAAGGACGCATCCGCACAGCACACTAGGGCTGTAATCTCCGAGGCCGTACTCAACCTGCGACCTACAAGAGAGGGGGGAAGGAAGGGTCCAGAACAGGACTTTAAGGCGGGGATAGAGGCTCTGTTAATTTCACGGCACACGGTCTTTGCAATAAGGCGATGGATGATTAAAGGGTTGGGTAATCATCACGGTCCACGGTCTCAATCGAAGGTGGAAATTTGAATTGGTTCTAAGCTAGGTATCGCAACAGAAAAATATTTCATAGCCCTGAGCGCGAGGGAGCTGCGGAAGGGACGTCACATATGTGCCCGTTTGAGACCTCCGTGAGAGATGATTGGGCTGCAGCATGTGGCAGTGCTGTAGGGTGTCACAAACCGTGACGTTACGACGTTACACTTCAACGCAACGTGCCTTTCTTTTATCCCAGTACATATCTGTGCCGCACAGCCCTCCTCGGCTCCTTTCATAGTCATATTCACACATTAACAGGTGAACTCTGGCAGTGGTAGGCTGTATAACAAAAGTTGACCTCCGGCGCGCTCCGCAGTAGACTTTTATCTAAGTGTGCGTCTATCTTCCCAAGAGTGTAAACTAATGAACCGATCATTCGAGGAAGCTGATCCGAGTCAGGGCTTGCAGTCCAAGGACCTCCAATTTGAAAAAAAAAAGTTAAGCGCAACGTGGACAGCCCCATTTGCAACGAGACGATGTGACAAGCGTGGGGGTACTGGAGTGCTTGTATTTGATTGACAGCCAGAGCCGCGCACCGCTTCCGTGAGCACTTATAAACTCTGCTGCGTTCGGCGATGTTGTTCCTCTACGTACATTACTTTGTGTTATGAATACGGACGTCGCAAGCTCCTTACCACCGAGTCGTTCAATGGCCCCCGTGAGCCCGGTCACAGGTACTGGAACGGAGCCTTTATTCACCACCACATTTAGGACGGAAATGCAGATGATGGTGTGTTGAAGCTGCAGGGTTCACACGATCGTAGCGATGGGGACCGATTTGCTAGGTAAGTTCGTCGTTGGCGTTGCTGCCAGAGAGACCCCTTAAGCTCATACTATGTCCCGGACTCCCAGCGTCACCATCCCCATCCCCAAAGAGATACATCAATCGCTCGCATACGTATCTTCGACGCTATACAAGTTGGTTCCGGTGGAGGGACACCATATCATACCTATTTTCACCGTCCTGTAAGCAAAACGGAACTACGCACTCGTGGCAAGCACCATCGACTGACAACCCCTTACCCAGATTCGTCGAAACGGTCTTCCTGAAGTGCGTAGGCTGGTCTGGCAAGGAAGTCCTTTCCGCCCTCTTCTTTACTGCCCTCTTGGGTCGCTTTGCGTGGCCTGTATGGTGCAATCTGATACTTGTGCACCATCGACTCGAAGATGTATTTGGAAGGATCGAGGCTCTTCAGCAGTCCATCAAGGTAACCGTCATTCACCCTCGTGTTCGAACCAGCCGTTAACAAGTTGCCTTAGTCCCTTGAACTGGCTGCTGTCGTTCGTCCCCCCATAGAATACATCCCTGTGCCCGCTGTTCCCGTCTTTCCAAGAGAAGAGCCCACCTCGGAGCCCCTTGTGAAGCCCAAAAAGAAGCGGTTAAGCCGAAAGTCCGAGCAGGCTGTTGTACCTCCAGTCGAGCCCCCCACCCCTTATAAAGTCTCTACACCCGAGCCCATCCCCTCGGCTGTTGATAATCCGTCCCCCGTCGCACCACCAGCTGCCCCATGGTCCGAGCCGGTGGAAAGTGTCGTACTCGAAGGATGGGACAATATAGCCGAAATCCCTGAAGTTCACACACCTGTTGTACCGCCAGTAGTCATCAAGGATCCTTCCCCTCCCGCAACACCAACGGCCCCATCACCTGATCCTGTCCATGGTGTTTCCATCGAGGGTATGGACAATATGATCAGGAGCGAACCTGAAATTGGCACAGAGCAGGCTCGGCTGCCTACGCCAACCGCGGCGGATCCACCTCCTTCCATACCATCAGCTCCTTCGACGGTTGATCGTGGTGAGGGCGTTCAACTCGAGGGCATGGAGAATATTTTTGGGGGGTCGGGGTCTAGCATCAACACTGCGGACGGTCCGGCTGAGCAAGAACCTGTGCCAGAAACAGAAACTCCAGCCCAGGATGGTTTCAGGAATTGCTTGCCTCTTCTACGCGGGATCAAACTTCGGATAGAACAAGCTACTGAGGGCAAGATCCAGAGGATTTCTCACCAGGGCCAACCATCTATCCTTCTTTCTCTTAGCCGCTGGGTCATACGCCTCCTTATGTCCGCAGCTTCACTGTCCCCTGCGAACTTCGCACCTCCTAATGGATTTTTGGGTCCCTCGGAATCCACGCCGTATTATCCGACCGGCGATCTTCAAGGCGATAGAAGCGCCGCCTTCTCCGTTGCCATGGATTGCATAGACGACCTAGAGGCCCATCTTCAAGGAGACGATATCACCCAAATCGCCACCAGGCTCTTCGAGCTCGCTCAAGCACTCAATGACCTTGGCCTGCGCGATTACGCGTTGAGTACGTCCGGGTTTGCATTGGACGCCCTTGAGGGTCCGTACAACGCGGAGACAAATAACTACCGTCTTCATGTCGCATCCATCCTATCCTTGCGGTCAAACATTTTGTGCGACCTGAAGCAAAATGACGAGGCTAGAGACGCAGCTGCTAGAGCGGTCACACTCTGCGAGGAACAAAGGGATTCTCAAGCCGCGCCTGTCCCAGAATTGGCCTATGCCTTGGTAAACCATGCGACACTGCTCTGTTCCATGGGACTCAATGACGAAAGTGCGGCAGTCGCGGTCGAACTCTTATGCCAAGATGAAGCACGGCCTGACATGAAGGACATTTTCGCGCTCTGCAGGCTGTGTTTCTCTATGACCCGCGTCGGAGCCGACGATGGCATGGACATGGAAGCGGTGGAACAGGCAATCGAATCAACTCGCACATCGTTGGATGCGAATTCCCAAGCAGTGCTGGCCGGTGCACTGCTCGCTAAAGGGAAGATACTTTCATCTGGAGGACAGAGCGATGCCGCTTCCGCCGTCAGTGCCGAAGCCGTGACTCTTCTTCGCAGTATGAGCGCAGCGCGGCCCGTCCTCTCACTCTTCCTTGCTCATGCCCTCGACACCCACGCCAACAATCTCTCGGAGGCGAATCACAGAGGAGAGTCGTACTCGGTCAGACGAGATGCCGTTGGGCTTTGGCGGACGCTGAAGACCACCGCCGGTAGTGCAGTCATGCGGCCGTTGGCGTGGTCTCTCTTCGAACTGTCCAAGTTCCGCCACAGAGGCGATAGGGATGCCCTTCGTGAAGAGCTTCAGCTTGCCGAGGACGCCGTCGCGATGTTCCGTGAGGTCGAACCTATTGACTTTCCTGGACTCGGCGACGCACTTTATCTGTATGCCGATCGTATGCTGGAATTGGACAAAAATCAGGAAGCTGTGACCTACGCTGAGGAGTCCATCCATTACTTCCGGGAAGCGTCAAATGAAGACCCGAAGTACGCACTCGATCTTATCTTTTCGCTTTCGCTTGCGTCGGCTTGTCTCGCATGCACCGAACGGGACGATTATGCATTCGAGTATGCAAAGCAAGCTGTTGAAGTCCAACGTGGCCGGATCGATCTGGGCGATAAACAATACGATGCCCACCTGCGTAAACTTCTGATGGACGTCGTATTCCGAGCCACGGAAATGGACAAGCAAGAAGAGGCAGCCCCTTGGCAACAAGAGCTGCAGATCCTTACTGGGGGAGGTATGCGTTGGTCTTGCATCTTTCTATCAGTAATTTGGGTAACTTATTTACGTATCCATAGAAGGCTTTCCCCTTGCAAGACGTAGTGGCAAGTCCCAAGATGATCAATTCAGAAAGCAGACGAGCTACTGGCTGGATGAAAATGCCGATGGACCGAGGTCGAATGATGCATCCAGCTCCTCAACGCCAGCAGCGAGCAGCTCCGTGCCACGCGTCGACAAGGGCAAAGGGAAAGAAGTCGCGCCCTCGCCAGCATGGAGAAGCCCTACACCCCATGTCGACAAGGTCGACGCCCCATTCGACTCGAGCGTCCCCGGGCATCGAGTGGAACAAATAATGACACCCGGAGCTGCAGCTGCAACCGCGGCACAGCGTAGGCAGGCAGGCCTCGGCAACTCAGTTTCTATACAGGGCAACGCGTTCGAGGGCGCTTCGGGCGGCTCTCGAGATATGGGCGGTCCCAGCATGGGCGGGCGCACTTTAGGTGGCTCGGGGTTGGGAGGAGGTCTCGGCGTGGGTAGCGGCCTTGACGGTATGGGCGGTTTAGGCAGCCTCAGCGGTGCCCGTGGTGGTTCCAGCTCTCGGTCATCGTCCATCTCCCGTCCAGGAAGCAGCAGTGGGAGGGTGATACAGAACAATATGGGCAGTAGGAGCGCTTGATCTTTGTCTCGGAACGTTTTCGCTTGTTATCTTCATTACGCGTTCTCTTTAATCCACTGGTTGTACTTGGAAACTTCGTGTCGTCTAGCTCAATGTATTATATTATCATCAACCAATGCGATTTGGGTGATTTACCATGCATGTGGTTCCATCGCACACAAAGACCGGAACTTCGTACATATTGTTATTAGTCCCCTTTCTCCACACCAAGTACATATATAGAGCTTTCCCATCCTTTTCATACATGGGAATGACACCCCAAATCCTGCAACGAGTGTCTGACTGGTGCAATTTCCATAATTTCACTACATGACAGACTGTCATTATCATTTATTGATTGATATGGACCAGTGAGCATAAGTTCTATGCTAGTTCCATGAACTTAATTTTGTAATTTGAGTATATACCAAAACACCTGTCCATAACATATCAGAGACAATGATTAAGTATAAACTCAGTAAGTTGATAAATAGTATACTGTGTAGGTGGAGCAGAAAATCTTATTTTAATCACATTATGCAAGTCAGAAGACCTATATTGAGTATATGCAATATTTAAAGTCTCTTTTAAATCTAAATCATGCTCTGAGGCATATAGGAGGCATGCATGGTTCAGGATAACAGTTATTGCTATATTCAATATCAGAAACTGCAAATAATGATGGGAAAAATATACCAATTAATATATGATGTGCATTATCACAAGTTGCATGGAGAGATAGCTAAAAGTATGTTAGTGAATTAAAGATACTATAAGATAAGAAATGTACATTGGTAATAAATGAGTTGAGTTTGAAGAAGACAATCTATAAAGCAGAGTAAGAAAGAGGTAGACATAATAAAGAGAAAGACACACTTTCTGAAAAATATGAAGGAATGGAACAACTTAGCAAACCTTGTATATTTAAAAAGGGGAAGAGAACCCACAAACTGGAGGGGAAGATAAGCTAAGACAGAAAGAAAGAAAATAATGGCCACTTACCTCCTGGAGAGTGTATAGAGAGACATATAATAATATAAAAAGAACAAAAAGGTATGCATGTGAGAAGTACTCACATTCTGGTAAGTATAGGGTTAAAGAAAGTTAGGATAAAGAAAGAGAGCCAGTGAGCAAGAGATACTTACATCCTAAAGAGCATATGGTAAGGGTTATATTAAAATATAGAATAGAAGTGAGTAGGCAAGAGTTACTAACTTGCTAAAGGGTGTATAGAGAAAAACAATTAAAAAATATAAGAGAGCAAGAAAGCAGAAGACACTCACTGTCTGAATAGTGCACAGGCAAAAATAAGTTCAAACAGAAAAGAAATAAAAGAGCAAAAGACACTTACCAGCTTTAGAGTGTAAGAGGAAAGGCAAATCATTATATAAAAAAAGAAAGAGCAGATAAGAATACTCACCAACTGAAGAGAACAGAAGGATAAATAAAATAAGACAGAAAGGAAGCAAGTAGAGAACACTTACTTGCTAAAGAATGAGAGAGGGAAAAAAAAATTAGAACTTAAAAGAAATAAATAAAGCAAGGCATTCACTTCCTAAAGTGCAGAGATTGAAGGACCAATCAGAACATTGAAATAAATCAAGCAAGTGAACAAGAGAAACCCACTGCCTAATAAGCACAGTGGAAAAGATAAATCAGAACACAGAAAGGAAGAAAGCAAGCAAGAGACACTTACTGTCTGGTAAGGATCAGCAGAGAGTGAAATAAGTTAGAACTAAGAATGGAAATAAACAAATAAGTAAAAGGCACTTACTTCCTGAAGAGTACAAGGAGAGAAGGAAGTCAGAAAATGGAAAGGCAGTATATAAATGTATAAATAAAAGGCACTTACTTCCTAAACAGTAGAGATAAGATATGCTGAAACATAAAAAGAAAGTGAGAAAGTAAAGGATACTCACTCTTTGAAGGGCCTAAGGGAGGGGACATTTAAAATATAGAAAGAAAATGAGTGGTGCTCACATCCTAGAGTGCAGAGGGGGAAATATGTGAAAATATAGATAAAAAGCAAGCAAGTAAAAAAAAACCTTCTAAAGAACATAGAAGAGTGAGAAGGTTAGAGCATAAAAAGCAAATAAGCAAAAAACAGCACCCACTTCCTAGAGAATACAGAGTGCATATGTTAGGACAAGAAAAGAAAGTGAGTAAGCAAAGCATCACTCACATCCTGAAAAGTGTAGCAGAAGAAATGAAACAGGTTAAAAAACGTGAGGAAAAGGCACTTACAATCTAAACAATATAGAGAAATAAATAAATAAAGATATAAAAAGAAAAGTAAGCAAGGGACACTTACAGACTAGCATATATAAAAGTAAGGTTAAGTCAGAACACAGATCAAAATGGAGGCACTCACATTCTAAAGATCATTAAAGGGAAGAATTCAGAATATAGATAGAAAGTAAGTAAGTGATACTCACATTCTAAAAAGTGCAGTGTGAATGATAAGTTAGAACAGAGAAAGAATATAAATAAGAGAAACTAACTCTCTGAAGAGTATAGAAGAGACAAATTAAAATATGAAAAAAAGCAAATGAGTGAATGGTTCTTACACTCTAATAAGCATAAATAAAGGAATGAGTTAGAATACAGATAAAATATGGGTGAGTCAAAACACTCACCTCCTAAAGAGTATGAAGAGAGAGCTTAGGACACAGATCAGAGGCAAGTACTGTAATTGAAAGACACTCACATCCTGAAGAATATAAAGATATAGATTAAAATATAAAAAGCAGATGAGTGATAGGCAGTTACAAGCTGGAGTGCAAAGGCCAGAATAAGCTAAGCAATAAAGTGTGTGTGAGAAGAAACACTTACAAACTAGTGAGCAAAGAGGTGAGGAAAAATTATAGCTTAAAAAGAAAGTAATAAATATTCACTTCCTGGAGAGCAAAGATAGAGAAACAAGTGAGAATATGAGAATTGAAGCATATAAGCAATGGGTGCTCACTCTCTGAAGAGAAGTGTATAAGAGAAGTGAGAATGTAGGCATGGAAGTGAGTAAGCAATGGGCACTCACAAACTGGAGAGCAAAAAGGGAGAGACAAGTGAGAACATAGGTATAGCAGTAAGCAATAGATACCTACTCTCTGAAAGGCAAAAAGAGAAAGACAAGTAAGGATATAGAAATAAAAGTAATCAAGCAATGGGCACCCACTGTCTGAAGAGCAAAGAGATAAGTGAGTATATAAGAAGAAAAGCAAGCAAGAATAGATATTTACTTCCTGAAAAGCAAAGAGATAGAGATAAGTGAGAACATAGAAATAGAAGTAAGCAAGCAATGGGCCCTCACACTCTGGAGAGCAAAAAAGTGAGAATATAGAAATAAAAGCAAGCAAGCAATAGGCACTCACTTCCTAAAGAGTAAAGATAAAAGATAGGTGAGAACATGGAAATAAAAGCAAGTAAGCAAGCAATAGGCACTCACAAACTAAAGAGGGAGAAATAAGTGAGGATATACAGATGAAAGCAAGGAAGCAATAGGTACTTACAAGCTAAAAGGCAAAGAGGGAGGGGCAAGTGAGAATATAAGAATGGAAATAAGCAAGCAATGCATACTCACAAACTGAAAAGAAAAGAGAGGGACAAATAAAGACATAAAAATGGAAGCAGGCAATAAGTGCTCACTGTCTGAAGAGCAAAGAGCAAGAAACAAGTTAGAACATAGAAATGAAAGCAAGTAAGCAATGGGCACTCACTTCCTAAAGAGAAAGGAGAGAGACATATAAGGACATAGAATAGAAGCAAGTGAGCAATAAGCACTTACTCCCTAAAGAGTGAAAGGAGAGACAAGTGAGAACATGGGAATAGAAGCAAACAAGCAAACAAGCAATGTGTGCTTACTCTCTGAAGAGAAGTGAAGTGAGAACACAGAAATAAAAGCAAGAAAGCAACAAGCACTCACTGTCTGGAGAGCAAAAAGGGAGATATAAGTGGGATAGGAAGATAGCAGCAAGCAAGCAATAGCCACTCACAAACTGAAGGAGAAAACCAGAGACAAGTGAGAATAAAAGCAAGTAAGCGATAGAAACTCACTCTCTGAAGAGCAAAGTGTGAGTGATAAGTGAAAACATAAAAATAGAAGCAAGCAATAGTAACTCACTCTCTAAAGAGCAGAGAGAGAGGTAAGTGAGATCATAGGTATGGAAGCAAACAATAGATACTTACTCTCTGATAAGTAAAGAAGGAAGAACAAATGAGAACATATAGATGAAAGCAAGTCAGCAATATGCACTCACTCTCTGGAGAGAAAAAAAGGAGAGACAAGTGAGAACATAGAAATGGAAGCAAGCAAGGAATGGGCACTCACTGTCTGGTGAGCAAGTCAAGATAATTGAAAATATAGGAATGAAACCAAGTAAGTGATAGGCACTCACTTTCTGGAGAGCAAAGGAGGGGTGAGTGAGAATAGAAGCAAGTAAGTAATAGGTACTTGCCCTCTAGAGAGAAAAGAGAAAGGGACAAATAAGGATATAATAATAATAAAGAAAGCAAGCAATAGGCACTTACTCTCTGGAGAGCAAAGAGTGTGACAAATAAGAAAATGGTAATGGAAGTAAACAAGCAAAGGGCACTCACTATCTGAAGAGCAGAGAGAGAGACAAAGTGAGGTATGAGAATGAAAGTAAGCAAGCAAATGAGTACTCACTCTCTGAAGAGCAAAGAGAGATAAGTGAGAATATAGAAATGGAAATAAGCAGGCAATAGGCACTTCCTAGAGAGCAAAGAGGGAAGGATAAGTGAGGACATAGAATAGAAGCAAGCAATAAGCACTCGCAAGCTGAAGAGCAAAGAGGGAGAGGCAAGTGAGAACATGGGAATGGATGTAAGCAAGCAGTAGGGACTCACAAGCTAAAGAGCAAAGAGAGAGATAAGTGAGGATATAGGAACAGAAGCATGCCAGCAATGGACACTCACTGTCTGGAGAGTAAAGAGAGATAGACAAGTGAGAACATAGGAATAAAAGCAAGCAATAGGCACTCACAAACTGGAGAGCAAGAGGGAAAGGTAAGTGAAGATATAGAAATGAAAGCATTGGACACTCACTGCCTTAACAGCAAAGAAAGGGGGGAAAGTGAGGACATAGGAGTAGAAGTAAGCAAGCAACAGGCACTCACTTCCTGGAGAGCCAAGAGGGAGAGAAGTGAAGATATGAAAATGGAAATAAGCAAACAATAGGCACTCACATACTGGAGAGCAGAGGCCAGAACAAGTTGGGATACCAAAGGGAGTAACAGAGCCATAAGCCATAAATTAGCATAATTAAGGACATTAAAAAGAAGGACAAACTGACATAAGCCTAATCGAGAATCTTTCTCAGCGAATAGTAATTCAAAACAAAGCGTTGCTACTCACCCAGATCGGCGGAAATGCCAGTATGCATAGTTTTATTATGCTCTTGGTACTCCAGTCCCCCCCTTCCCATGCAGAATATGTCCTATAATGAGTCTTCGGTTATTTCATTCTCACCACATTATGCATAAGAAGTAACCATTTGACGGCATAGTTTATATTCAGCTCCAAATTATACTTTTGTATAGCTAAAAGCATAATCCTGGCGCTGCTAGAGAGTGAACTGGCAGTCTTCTCGATAAGTTCAAAACACTGTTGGCCAGGCCTGTTCATGTCTGCAGGGCAGCAATTAGCAGAGTGTGCGCTAGTTGACTAGGAAAAACCTACTCTCCAAACGTACAAACGGTGATCCCTCAAGATCGGCCAGAAAATGTCCGACAAAGATTCTTTCTGCCTCAACGTCAGTGTTGAGCTCCTCTACTTCAGGATCCCGGTCCTCCAATTTCATCTTAACTTCGCGCTTGAACTGATCGTACTTCGTGAATACTGCTATCACAGGAACTTAAAGGTCTCGCACGTCAATCCCAGCTCATAAAGCTGGATTTGGACGTACCGTTCCTATCCGGGCAGACATCATTGAAGTACTTCAGATCTAGCGACGGTCGGTCATTGTCCATCGGGACACAGTACCTAAAAAGCTAATGTCGTCAAATTGCAATTGCCGATACCGCAAAGAACAAACCATATTGCGTGCAATCTATTCTCCAATGACCTCTCCTGCGATCTACGACGGACAAATTTTTGCACAATCTCCAGCTCCTGGTTGTCTCCAGCTTCAAATCCGCGGGAGTCGTGGAAAACATAACCGGGATAATGCGAAAAGCTGAGCTCGAGCTCGATATCATGCTCGCCACACTGCATAAACAGGGTCGTCACAATCAGCCATCACCGGCGAGGTAGGCCTGCCTAACCTCCGCTGTAGCATCGAGTTGAACGACCTGGCTCGACGATGAGATGGAAGGTGTCACTAAGAACAAGGACGTACCCGATTGCGTGCCCCCGACTGATCAACGCTGTGAATTTCTGGACTCTCGGTGGTGTCGCAAACTCGCTGGAGGATCGATGTCTTCCCCGCATTTGCTCTCCCAATAACGAGGACTCGAAACCGGACATAGCCAGGGTGTCGAGGGCGAATTTGCTCTGCGTCATAGCTCAGGTCTCGAGGACGAATCTGCTCTGCTTCATAGCTGGGGTCTCGAGAGCGGATCTGCTCCGCGTCCCTAGTAGGAAATCTTCTGTGAAGGAAGCTAAACACGCGGGACATGGCTGAGGACTGCGACGTGAGACCGAACTCATACATAAACATTTGGAAACTGACTTACAAACACAGTACAAATAACAAATAACAGCCCTTATCTTATCTCGGGCTGTGACATCAGCATGTCAATGCCTCAATAGCGATCCTTTTTTTTCACTCACCTCGCCTCACTTCCTTCCCTCTCCTCTGCTCCACGTGGCCTTTTACTTACTGGATCAGTCACTCGCTTGTCTCTGGTCTGACTTACACTCATGCACAAGGCTGCTTCAGTGGGGCATCGAAGGACAAAGAGGAATAAGAATCACAGTCAAGTAAACTCATTGTAACAGAAAGCCTCGAAGATCATTGTTCTCCTTTCTACACATGGTTGGAGGCCTCTGCGCAGTAGACAACTTGGACATTCCTGTTTTATGATACTAGGTGAAAGTCTCGCCCAGCCCTATTTCGTGCTTTTAAGGTATCGAGGGGGGAGGGACAAGGCTGAATAGTCAGAGCCAAGAAGAGAGGCCCACATTACTTGGTATAATCGATCGTGACAACCTTCTTGCTAAGTCACATCGCCCATTTACTGTCTACAGGAAATGGCGAGATAATCATATTTCGGTAGTTGACTGCTTTCTATACCTATACCAGGTCCGCCTTCCCACAGTATAGCAATTTCATCTACCACCCCATGCTACCACAAGTTTTCGTCACTAAGGGAATGACGATTGCGCGGAGCATATATCTTGGTTTGAAAGAGTTCCTATTACTATAGGATTGAGATATGATCGGACCAGAACGACTCATAGCGGGGGAACAAGAACAAGACATATCTCCGTCGTCGTAACAATGCCAGCGGCAAGAACTATGATGTGTCCTGCTGTCAGGAATTGCCGCCCAAATAATTGCTTGTGCTCTCTTCTGACAGTAGGTATCGCCAAGATATGGGCTATATCGACCGCGTGGTCCCTGTCAGTGGCGCAAATGGCATGCGCGGAGCGACGGACATGTAGATAAGAGGGAGACGAGAACGAGAATGGCTTACAGCGGGTCTACTGTGCAAAAAACGTTATCAAAGACACGGGAAGGAAGGAGTGTGGAAAAGAGGGAGAGATAGTTGACGGTTGTTTGAAGAAGATGGGGAAGAGACGTACTGCAACAGCACTGGCAGTCGAAGAGTCTCAGTGCCAGCATGTCAAGGGCAATGTTGTCTGTTGTGAAAGAGTGTCACAGGTTACTACTCCACACATATGTTAAACGCCTTCGCCTTAGTAGGTAGGTGGTTGATCAGAATCGAAGACGGCGAGCGTCCATGAGGCTGCGGCGCGGTGCTCGTGTTCATCGTTAACCCAGCCTTGCGAAGTACAGCCGTAATGGGATTACATCAAAGGAGGGCATGTAGTTGAAGGCGGTCTCCCGCAGCCCTGTCTTATCTATGGTCACTGACGTGCGCATTTGACGTCGACGCTCGACTCCTGACAGGCCCGGCAGTCAAATGTCTTGGGTCCAAGCATGCAGGGGATTCAGCGTACAACCAATTATTTAACAGAGCGGATGTCAATCTCCCTGGAACCGGAACTTCCTGCGCAAGTGTCTGTGAGCCTGTGAGCACTGGGAGGCTGGACTCAGGCTCGGCGAGTCACTGGACCCAGTGAAAGCGCGCCCGAAGTGGCAGTCCATCTTGCGGACCCCAACTTCGGGCTTACGTGCAGGTCCAGGTCTCGCCCCCACTGCCCTTGTCCAGTGAATTAATGACAAACATAGGTGGTGGCGCGTGTGACGCCGGGTAGCACTGCATCCTATTAACTGTTAAAACCCATGGTACATCAGATTCGACGCAGCGTGTACCTCCCTTTCGACCTTTACCATGAGCACCCCGAGCTCTCCACCAAGTTCAGTGGGACAACCCGAAATTTTGAGGGACGAGGTGAATTCCGGTTACTGCTCTGCGAATAAAGTGATGTATTGTTGTTGACGTTGGCTGCGTCTAATTTTAGAACGGAGACAAGTCGCGGTATTCAGCCGCGCCGCAACTTTCAGGCTACGACGATGCCCGTTACGAAAAGTATTCATTTCGTCTCTGGTCTCAGAAAGGCTCTCGAGGCTCACACCATATCCTAGTTTCACCATCACTGTCCCCAAAGAGATTCAAGATTTGATCTCAGTGATCTCGTCAACCCTAGACAAGTTGATTCCATTGGAGCGACATCAGCTTGTGCCCATTGTCGTTGCAGTGTAAGCGAACGAAAACACGACTCCACGGCATGCACCACCGACTCATACCCCCTACCCAGATGCGTCGAAATAGTGTTCCTCAAGTGGATACGCCATTCTAATAAGGACGTCCTTTCAACAATTCTCTTCTCCATTCTCTTGGGAAGCTTTGCATGGCCTTTATGGTCCAATCTCAAGCGTGTGCACAGCCGTCTCGACGACGTATTCGGGAAGATTGAGGCTCTTCAACAATCCATCAAAGTAACCGTCGTTTCTTTGCTTGTATGAAGTGATAGTTGATGAGTATCGTCAGGCACTTGAATCGACAACTCCTCTTCACCCGCCCACGGAATATGTCCAGGTGCCCACTGTATCCAGTGGCACCTCCCCTTTGCCAAAAGAAGAACCCACGTCGCAACTAAATGCGAAACCCATCGTAAAGCCTATCGATGCACAGCCCGAAAAGCCTGTCGAACGTCCGATGACGGCTGACGAGCCCCCTTACACATCTCACGAAGTCCCTGCTACGCCAGAGCCTGCAAAGCAACCTACAGCCGTCGAGAGCCTGCCCCCTTATAAGCCACCAGTCCCTTCGGTGATTGACCGTGGTGGCGGTATACAACTTGAGGGCATGGAGAACATCATTGACTCCGACCCTGGACCAGCAAGCTATTCCGCCGAGCAACCTGCACCAACAACCGAACATGGTCTGAGCCATTGGTTGCCTGTCCTACGCGAGATCAAATCACGCATAGAGCAATTCACTCAAGGCGGGATCATGAGGATATCTCATCTAGACCGGGTACGTGTTCCCAGCTACAGTTCGGAGAAAGTGTCTAATACATTCTTATCTTACATTTGCCCAGAGCGAGCCGTCTATCCTTCTTTCACTTCGCCGCTGGGTTGTACGCCTTCTCATGTCTGCCGCTTTGCTCTGCCCCGCCGACTTTGCGCCTTCTGTCGGCTATTTAGGCCCTCCACAATCCACGCCTTACTACCCTACAGGTGATCTCCGAGGAGATAGACCCATCGCCTTCACTACCGCCATGAATTGCTTGGACGACCTGGATGTCGAGCCCCAGGAAAACGACGAGTACATCGCCACCAAGCTTTTCGAGCTCGCCCAAGCACTCAGCGACCTCGGTCTGTGCGATTACGCGTTGAATACGTCTGGCTATGCATTGGATGTACTCGAACGTCTGTACATCGCAGAATCCAACACGTTCCGTATTCGTGTTGCATCTGTCCATTCTCTGCGGGCAAATATCTTGCACGACCTGAAGCGAAATGACGAGGCTAGAGACGCGGCTGATAGAGCGGTCGCGCTCTGCAAGGAACAAAGGGATTCTCAAACCACGCCTGTCCCAGAATTGGCCTACGCGTTGCTGAACCATGCGATCCTACTCTGTTCCATGGGATTCAATGACGAAAGTGCGGCAGTCGCGTTCGAACTCCTATGCGAGGATCAATCAGGGGCCGACATGAAGGACATTTTTGCACTCTGCAGGCTGTGCCTTTCGCAGACACGCGCCGGAGCTGACGACGACATGGAAATGGACGTGGCGGAACAGACAATCGAATCAGCTCGAACGTCGTCGGATGCAAATTCTCAGGCAGTGTTGGCCGGCGCACTGCTCGCTCAATCGAAGATGCTTTCATCACGCGGACAGAATGACGCTGCGTGTGCCGTCAGCGCCGAGGCCGTAACGCTTCTTCGCAGCATGAGCGCGGCGCGTCCCGTCTTCTCACTCTTCCTCGCCCATGCCCTCGACGCCCATGCCCACCGACTCTCCAAGGCGACGCGCAAAGGGGAGTCGTACTCGGTCAGACAGGATGCCGTTGAGCTTTGGCAGACGTTGAAAACTACCGCCGGTGGTGCAGTCGCGCGGCCTTTGGCTTATTCTCTTTTCGAACTTTCCACATTTAGTTCCAAAAATAATGACAAGAAGACCCTCCGCGAAGAGCTGCGACTTGCTGAGTCCGCCGTTGACATGTTCCGCCAAGTCGTACCATTAGATGCACCTGGGCTCGGTGATGCGCTTTTTAACGTCGCGACTCGCATGCTAGACCTAGACGAGAATCGGGAGGCTGCCACTTTCGCCGAAGAGTCCGTTCAGTATTTCCGCGACGCATTGGCCGAAGACCCAAAGTATGCACGTGACCTTATAGCCTCGCTCTCCCTTGCGTCGTCCTGCCTTGCCTACACCGAACGCGCCCCCGACGCGTTCGAATACGCGAAGCAAGCTGTTGAAGTCCACCATGAACGAAAGGGCGAAAGGGGTGAACAATATGACGCCCTCCTTCGAAAGCTACTGATGGACGTTGTGGTCCGGGCCACGGAGATGGGCAAGAGTGATGAAGCATTGCCTTGGTTCCAAGAGCTGCAAGCTCTCGGTGGGTTAGGAGGTATGCATTGGCTTCCTCGTTTTGGTTGACAAATTGAGTGACCTGACAACGGATTTGAAAGATTCCACTGGTCCCCAGCTGAACGCAAGTGGCATGTCTCAAAGCAAGGCAATCCCAGCTCCAGTGGCGGGCCGTTCTACCCCCGGTATTGACAAAGGCAAGGGGAAGGAAGTCAATCCCTTGTTCGAGCCCAGTACCATCGACCACCGACAGCCCGACGACGAAATATTCAGCCCTGGAGCGGCGGCACAGCGTAGGCTGTCAGGCCTCGGTCCTTCACAGGGCAACATGTTCGGGGGTGGCCCAGGCGGTAATGATATGCTGAGTGGCTTGCTTGGCGCCATGGGTGGCGGACGCGGTATGGGCGCTCCCGGCATGGGCTCGGGAATGGGTAGCCCAGGCAGCAATGACCTGTCCAGTGGCTTGCTCGGCATGGGCAGCGGTCGCGGTCGTGATGTTTCCGGCATGGGCCCAGGAATGGGTGGCCTAGGTGGCAGTGACCTGTTCGGTGGCTCACTCGGCATGGGCGGTGGTCACGGTCGGGGTGGCCCCGGCACGGGTCCAGGAATCGGTGGCCTAGGCGGCAGTGACCCGTTCGGTGGCTCACTCGGCATGGGCGGTGGTCACGGTCGGGGTGGCCCCGGCACGGGCCCAGGAATCGGTGGCCTAGGCGGCAGTGACCTGTTCGGTGGCTCACTCGGCATGGGCAGTGGTCAAGGTCGGGGTGGCCCCGGCACGGGCCCAGGAATGGGCGACCTAGGCAACAGTGACATGTTCGGCGGTTTTCTCGGGATGGGCCGCGGCCGCGGTATGGGCATGGGTGGGCTCGGGATGGGCGGTGGTGCCGGTAGTGCGATGCGTACACCTGGATCGCCAGGCCGCCCTGGCTCTGGTGCCGGTCGCATGAGGGGCGGCCTCGACATGGGCGGTTTAGGGGGCGGGCTGGACAACTTCACGGAGGGTCTCTTGGGCAATTTGAGTAGGCTCGGCCCAGATGCACGCGAGGATGGCGCAAGCGAGGATGGCAGCGGCAAGAGCGGTCGTGTCAACGGAGACTCAAGTTCTCAAGGCGGGGACAATTCTCGGTCTTCCACCCCCCGTACTGGCACCTGGAGTGGGATGGGGTTACGGAGCAATTTGACCGATAAGGATGCTTGATAGTTTGTCGTGCGTGCAATGCTTTTTTGTCTCTCGTTTGAAACTTTGGCTGGTCTTTCTTTCCTGTTCGCATACCTTTGTATTCTGGATCCTTTCGTCACATATATCCATGTACTACTCACAGGGTGGTCCTGGGCGCGTGAAAATACAAATATGTTCATCAATCCACCCAACTATACCGTATTACTTCCTTTCTATCCCTTCTACAGGTCAGTACAGGTCAGTATCTCAACGTTCTCAACTCCTGGCGGCGCGACCACATTGCCTATGGTATGAACTGCCCGAGCTTGTGGCGATCTCCCCGCCGCAAAGCTCGAAACCGGCTGATGACAGGGCATCAGCATTCAGTCAACCCCCAACGGCCTCCACTTTTCGGGATGGTGAAATACCTACTAGTACTCTACTACACTACTACAGTAGTTATCTGGAATTGGATAACGTAAGCTCGTATGCAATGGGCGCCGCGAGAGCCGCGTATTGCCTCATAAGAATTTCTACATTTTCCTATGGACACCATGACAGCGCCCATCATTTTCCTTACCCTTCACCTTCATTTATCATGTCGAAGGACTACGAGGTTTTCCGCGAACAGCTCGCGATCAGGCATCCTGGTCATGGACACGCCATCTGGGGGCCAAGCCCTCCGACTGAGAGGAGTTACAATGCAGTACAAGTTGGCGACGTTGGTTTCATGCTCCGGGGCTCTTTCCACCGGTTGTTTAATGTTCTACTCCCTGAAGACGACAAATCCCATAGAGGCAGTGTTCCGCCACACCACAAGCCGTTAGAAATAAGGATGTCACCGCCTACTCATCGGGACACGCTCCCGTCCAATTATCTTCGCTCAAAGGGTGTCTCAGTGGGCCTTGAAACACTTCAGTCGCGGTAAACAAGTTCCACATTCGCATTCCTTTTCCCTGATTCCTTACAGGCCTGATCAACGATCCTTCTCATGTTCCACGGAACGAGGCGCAGTTCTATGTCTTCCGGTTTCAGCGCAACGCGAGGACACGGTAGCACCGGGGGAATTCGCAAAATACATACTCAAGCACATTGATGAGTGGTTTGCGTTCGCCAAGGAACTTGGCACGGGAATAAATAGGAGAGAGGATATCATTCTGGTCACTGGGCGTGATCTTGTGAGATCATGGGCCAACATCGCATTCCAAGACAAGGACGAACGAGTGTCATTTGAGGTTAAAGCGATAGGAGATTCCCATATAGAATGGAGGTTCACGCCCGAAGGTGCTGGTGGAGTTGCGTACAAACACGGGCCGAATGGCAACTTTGGGGTACGTGTCTGGATCTTCTCTCTACAACGGTCATAGAGACAAGCATGGCCTAATTTGATCGTTTTCGCTAGGATCTTCCGGAGAATCAATGCATATTCATAAGGGGTTTCCGTGCCACCCGTATTGCGATGATATTACCCAGGCTTCGAGCAGCGGCTGGGCCAGCTCGAATGCCGGATGAAGATTATCCTGACTCTGATATGCAACTCATAAGCATCCCCTCCGATACTTATGTGGGCTGTGCATTTCATATCTCCAACCTTTGTCTGACGTCCCTAAGTATCAGGATCCCTTTTATACACTCCTCAAGTATATCGCTATTGTGAGTATTCGAGTCGTGTCGCGTGTTCATGGTTGAAAGGTCTTGCAGCAAGCACCTGATTGTGACATGGCCCTCATACATGATCATGACCTACTATGCATCGACGGTGCTGTATGTTCATCCGTCGCTTACTTTGTGTTGTCCCCTTCACGCTTGTACTAGTCCATCGATTCCCTTCAGCCAGATCCTTTGATGACTTACCTTCAACAAACAGCGCCAAAAATATGGCGGTTCGAGTACAGTGAGTATGCGACATCGCCAAAATGTTGCTATAGGTCATCAGGTGAATGCATCTACACAAAGGTTGTCCTCCAACTATTCATAGCGACAGGCGTGCTTCGACAGGCGAGGCACCGTCATACGCAGCAGCTGTAAAAATAGCAACATTGTCCAAGTACACCTTCGAGAAGACGAATGAACTGTTCGAGGTGAATCCGGTCACTATCTGGGAATAAGATGATGACGGTTTGCCTCTTAACTTCAGATAGGAGACAAGTCGTGGTCTTCAGCCGCGCCGCAAATTTCTTCCAGCAAAGGTGATGGTCGTTACACAAAGTACTTGTCTCATAGCTGGTCCCGAAAGACTTTTGAAACTCAACCTATGTCCTAGTGTCGCCGTGAACACCACTGTTCCCAAAGAGATTAGAGACAGGATTTCGGTGATCTCGTCAACCCTAGACAAGTTGGTTCCATTGGAGCGGAACCAGCTTGTGTCAATTATCGCCCTAGCGTAAGCAAAAGGAAAACACAAGCTCATAGCATTCGCCGTCGACTCATACGCCCTACCTAGATGCGTCGAAAGTGTTGAAACAGCCTTCCTAAAGTGGATACACCGTTCCAATCAGGACGTCCTTTCAACAATCTTCTTCTCCATTCTCTTGGGAAGCTTTGCATGGCATGTGTGGTCCAATCTTGAGCGCCGTCTCGACAAGATATCTGGGAAGATTGAGGCTCTTCAACAATCTATTAAGGTAACTATTGTTTTCTCTCGTGTATTGACTGGTAGTTGATGAGTATCGTCAGACCCTTGAATCGACTACTACTCTTCATCCTCCTATGGAATGGGTCCAGGTGCCTTCTATGCCAAGTGTTCCCCTCCTTTTGCCAAAAGAAGAACCCACTTCGCAACTAAATGCGACACCCATCATAAAACCGACCCATGCACAGCCCGAAAAGCATGTCGAACGTCTGGTAACCACTGACGAGCTCCTCTACCCCCCTTACGAAATCTCCGCTACGCCAGAGCCTTCTGAACCCCCCGCACTCATTGAGAACCCACCCCCTTCTGAACCACTTCTCCCCTCAGTGATTGGTCGTGGTGGTGGTATACAACTCGAGGGCACGGACAACATCATTGACTCCGACCCTGGAACAGCGAGCAATTCCACCAAGCAAGTTGAACCCGCACCAACAACCGAACATGGTTCTAGTCGCTGGTTGCCTGCCCTACGCGAGATCAAATCACACGTTAAGCAGCTCACTCGAGGCAGAATTAAGAGGATATCTTATCTAGGCCATGTGCGTGTTCCCAGCTGCAGTCCGGAGTAGTCTAATACGTCCTTATCTTACATTGCCCAGAGCGAGTCGTCTATTCTTCTTTCGCTACGCCGCTGGGGCGTGCGCCTTCTCATGTCCGCCGCCTCACTCTGCCCCGCCGCCGACTTTGCGCCTTCTGTCGGCTATTTAGGCCCTCCACAATCCACGCCTTACTACCCTACAGGTGACCTCCGAGGAGATAGGCCCATCGCCTTCACTACCGCCATGAATTGTTTGGACGACCTGGATGTCGAGCCCCAGGAAAACGACGAGTGCATCGCCTTCAAGCTTTTCGAGCTCGCCCAAGCACTCAGCGACCTCGGTCTGTACGATTACGCATTGAATACGTCTGGTTATGCATTGGATGTACTCGAACGTCTGTACATCGCGGAATCTAACAAGTTCCGTACTCGTGTCGCATCTATTCATTCTCTGCGGGCAAATATCTTGCATGACCTGAAGCGAAATGACGAGGCTAGAGACGCGGCTGATAGAGCGGTCACACTCTGCAAGGAACAAAGGGATTCTCAAACCATGGCTGTCCCAGAATTGGCCTACGCGTTGCTGAACCATGCGATCCTACTCTGTTCCATGGGATTCAATGACGAAAGTGCGGCAGTCGCGTTCGAACTCCTAAGCGAGGATCAATCACGGCCCGACATGAATGACATTTTCACACTCTGCAGGCTGTGCCTCTTAACTACACGCGCCAGAGCTGACGACGGCATGGACATGGACGTGGTGGAACAGACAATCGAATCAGCTCGCACGTTGTCGGATGCAAATTCCCAGGCAGTGTTGGCCGGCGCACTGCTAGCTCAATCGAAGATGCTTTCATCACGCGGACAGAATGACGCTGCGTCTATTGTCAGCGATGAGGCTGTGACTCTTCTTCGCAGCATGAGCGCAACGCGTCCCGTCTTCTCACTCTTCCTCGCCCATGCCCTCGACACTCATGCACACCAACTCTCTGGAGCGATGCGCAAAGAGGATTCGTACTCGGTCAGACAGGATGCCGTTGAGCTTTGGCAGACATTGAACACTACCGCCGGTGGTGCAGTCGCACGGCGTTTGGCGCGGTCTCTCTTCGAACTGTCCAAATTCAGCAATAGAGGCGATAGGAAGGCCCTTCGTGAAGAGCTGCAACTTGCCGAGTCTGCCGTTGATATGTTCCGCCAGGTCATACCATTAGATGCACCTGGGCTCGGTGATGCGCTTTTTAACGTCGCGACTCGCATGCTGGATCTGGACGAGAATCGGGAGGCTGCCACTTTCGCCGAAGAGTCCGTTCAGTATTTCCGCGACGCATTGGCCGAAGACCCAAAGTATGCAAGTGACCTTATAGCCTCTCTCTCCCTTGCGTCGTCCTGCCTTGCCTACACCGAACGCGCCCCCGACGCGTTCGAATACGCGAAGCAAGCTGTTGAAGTCCACCATGAACGAAAGGGCGAAAGGGGTGAACAATATGACGCCCTCCTTCGAAAGCTACTGATGGACGTTGTGGTTCGGGCCACGGAGATGGGCAAGAGTGATGAAGCATTGCCTTGGTTCCAAGAGCTGCAAGCTCTCGGTGGGTTAGGAGGTATGCATTGGCTTCCTCGTTTTGGTTGACAAATTGAGTGACCTGACAATGGATTTGAAAGATTCTGCTGATCCCCAGCTGAACGCAAGTGGCATGTCTCAAAGCAAGGCAGTTCCAGCTCCAATGGCGAGCAGTTCTACCTTTGGCGTTGACGAAGGAAAGGGGGAGGAAGTCAATCCCTTGTTCGAGCCCAGTACCGTGGACCACCGACTGCCTAATGGCGAAATATTCAGCCGTGGAGCGGCGGCACAGCATAGGCTGTCAGGCCACGGGAAATCAGGCCCTTCACAGGGCAACATGTTCGGGGGTGGCTCAGGCGGCAATGACTTGCTGAGCGGCTTGCTTGGCGCCATGGGTGGCGGTCGTGCTCCTGGCTCGCGCAATTTGGAGTCCGGGATTGACGTCTCCCCGGAGAGACCCGCAAGCCCTGACGCACTCAAGGATGACGAGGCCGACGATGGCGGCGGAACGAGCGATCATGTTAATGAGGACTCCAGCGCTCAAAACGCAGACAAATCCCGGTCGTCCATTCCTCGTACTGAGACCTAGAGTGGTGAGGGTACAGAGCAATTTGGCTGATAAGAGTGCTTGATGCATGCGATGTTTTTTTGTCCCTCGTTTAGGACTGGCTTGCATACCTTTGTATTCTGGATTCTTGCGTCATATGTATCCATGTGTTATTACTAGGATGTTTTCTGGGCACGAAAAGACACATATACTCGTCAATCGATTGGAATATACCCCCTTTCTATTCCTTCCAGAGGTCTGCGTTCAGAATCTCGACTCCTGGCGATACGACCACCTCGCCGATGGTATAAACCTCCGTCTGACCCGCCTGCGCAAGCACCTGCAATGCCTCGCCGACTTTATCCTGCGCCACGACGAGTACCATCCCGATCCCACAATTGAACGTGCGGGCCATCTCTGCCGGGGCGATCGCGCCCGCGCGCATCACCCAGCGAAAGACATGCGGGAGCGTCCACCTAGAGATGTCGATGCGCGCGCCGAGGGACGGGGGCAGCGCGCGGGGCACATTGTCGATGAATCCACCGCCGGTGATATGCGCCATAGCCTTGACGAGTCCCGCGCGGGCGGCGGGGAGCACTGGACGCGCATAGAGCGCCGTCGGCGTCAGCAGCGCCCGTCCGAGCGTCGTGCGCGCGTCCCACGGACATGGCGCAGCGTAGGACGCGCCGGTGCGCGCGATGGCTGCCCGCACGAGGGAGAAGCCGTTCGAGTGTAAACCTGTTGAGGGTAGACCGAGCAGCACGTCGCCTTGGACGACGTCGTTTCGCGGTAGGAGTTGGGCACGCTCGACGGCGCCGACTGCGAACCCTGCGAGATCGTAGTCGCCTACAACAACGACATATAGTAGCAGTGGCGGTGGTAGCGGTAGCGGGCGGGTGTTAGTTAGGGATAGGACAGGTGTCACTCGTTTAGCAATACGCACCTTGCTGGTACATCCCTGGCATCTCCGCCGTCTCTCCGCCGATGAGGGCACAGCCCGCCTGCTTACAGCCCTCCGCGATGCCCTTCACCACATCCGCAGCGACTGCGGTGTCGAGCTTTCCGCAGCCGTAGTAATCGAGGAAGTACAGCGGCTCGGCGCCCTGCACGACGAGATCGTTGACGGACATTGCTACCAAATCGATGCCTATCGTAAGAAGAGCCACAAATACACACGCAGGGCGTTTGTATTTAGTTAGCCAAGCCAGAAGAGACAGGGAAAATGCCGCGAGGCGCGGTTGCGTACCAACAGTATCGTGCACACCTGCGGAAATTGCGATGCGGAGTTTCGTGCCGACGCCGTCCGTGCCACTGACGAGCAGCGGATCGGTGTAGCCCGCTGCCTTGAGGTCAAAGATGCCGCCGAATCCACCGATTTCGGCGTCGGCCCCCGGACGACGCGTTGAACGCACGTATGGTTTGATCACATCGACGAGCGCATTTCCGGCATCGACCGAGACGCCCGCCAGTGCGTAGGTGAGACCTGGGGCTACTGGAACAGGGGCTTTCAGCGCTCTTCATGATTAAAGTTCTCTTCATTTAGCAACAACGCCGTGCGAGGGCTCCTTGACAGACGCACCGGTGAGCGATGTCTCGACGATACACTTTGCCATCGAAGTTTACTTGGCCCACGCCTTGGTATGCACGATCGAGGGCGATCTGCAGCGACGGAGCATACGCTGACACGGCGATGACGCGGCCACCGGACGTCTGCACCAAGCCCCCTTTCTTGACTGTTCCCGCGTGGAAAACGACCGCATCTGTGAAAGAGCCTGAGCGTGGCACGAAAGGAAGTAAAATTTGTGCCGGCGTACCCGGCGGAATCTCTCCAACGGTGATTGCCTTCCCTTTTTCAAAGCTACCAGGATACCCCAAGGAGGCTAACACGACAGAAACGGCAACGCCCGGCCTGGTGGTTATTGCCACAGAATCCAGTCGTCGTTCGACACAAGCCTATATGCACATCAAACGTAAACTCACGATCATGATCCGAGTTGATTGTGATTCAAGTTCGCACCAGAATGATCGCGGCCAGATCGGTGTCCTCACTGAGGAGCAACATCAACGCCTGCGTTTCTGGGTCCCCAAAACGGACGTTGTACTCTAGCACTTTTGGTCCAGAGTCGGTAAGGATGAAGCCCGTGAACAAAAGGCCAACGAAAGGATAGCCTGGTTCGATTTGGCTTGTAGGGTTTCCAGAAGAAAGAAAGAGAGGAACGGACCTTCTCGCCGCATTCCATCAATCGTTGGTTGCAGTGTCTCGCGGAGGATCTGCTCCATGATAGCCGGAGTCGCCACTGGTGCGGGCGCATATGCGCCCATGCCACCTGTGTTAAGCCCTGTATCACCTTCTCCGATCCGTTTGTGGTCCTGCGCTGCTGGAAGCGGGACGATGGTGTATCCGTCGGCGAAGGCAAGGACGGATATCTCTGGTCCAATGAGCAGCTCCTCGATGACGACCTCGTCACCTGTCGAGGTGGCCATAGACCGTCCGGACGTCACGCAGTGCGTAGATAAGGAACAATCAAATGCGACGCACCCGCGGCCCCAAACGCGCGTGCGACCATTATTTCCTTCAGGCCTGCGATCGCATCTTCTGTTGTCTCGGGGATGAGAACGCCCTTCCCAGATGCGAGCCCGCTCGCTTTGAGTACGACTCTGTGGTCGCATGTCCTAACGTACTCGATCGCTTTGTCGACTTCGGACGAAGCGAAGACGCGGAAGGCAGCGGTGGGAATGGCATGCCGTGTCATGAAGGCTTTAGAGAAGGCCTTGGACCCTTCCATTCGTGCGGCGAGAGCGGTTGGGCCGAAGACAGGGATACCGACTATTGGATACACGTAGCGTAAATTCCGGAAGAAGGGGAAGAGGTATGGTGTGATTAGGAAGCGTAGAAGGCACCTTTGCGAAAATGAGATTCAACTCCCTCTACTAGTGGTTGCTCTGGGCCTGGAATGACAAGGTTGATCTTGAAATGGGCTGTATCAGTGTTCCGAATGCAAGAACTAGTTGTACTCACATCATTCTCAACGGCCCATTTAGAAAGGTTGTGAAACGTTGGATCGGGTAGGATCACATTGGATACTTTTGAAGACAGCTCTGTGCCACCATTACCGGGAGAGACGAAGATATGGTCAACGAGGTTTGATTGGTTTAGCTTCCACACCAGTGCGTGCTCCCGACCTCCTCCACCAAGCACCAAGATACGGAGGGCCATGGTGAGGTGGTGTCGACGTGGACGGTTGATTGAAAACGAAAATCAGCATCGGATAAGCTTGAGTGGATAAGATAAGATTTCGGCAATGTCCTCAAATGGAAATATCTGTTCAGGCACAACAACAAAGCAGTGAGCACACTCGGATTTTCTGCCCCGAACGAAGGCGTAACGAATGTTATTTTTCTGCCATAAGAAGATTCTGTGGCACTGCGGAAGGGCATATCTTAATTAGGGGAGTCCTTACGGTCTCTAACCTGCTGTACACGGCGAAGTGCAATACTTGAGGCGCTCCACCAAAAGCCCGATGTGACATTCTTCTTCTCTTCACCGGTTCAACGTTCACCATTCGATAGCATCGGATAAAAGAGGAACTTGAGTATTATTAGTCCAAGTAGCATCTCAAAATCACCCGATTGACAGCCACGAGAAAAATGTATGTCTTGAAGAACACCGAGGGGGAGGGAAAGGGGGAGGCAAGGACCCCTCTATCATGCACATTGGCAATCACGCAATCTGCAGTGCAAAAACTACAGACGGTTTCCTCGTGCAGTTTCAAGTGGTCAACGCGTTGCAAAACTGTCACGGAAGCCGAAGTGAGCCGCTGTACAACAATAGTTAGACAAGATCAAGGACACGCTGCGGGGGTACCCACGGTTGTCGTAGAATTAGGGTCTACACCCGGTGAACTTGGGCTGCGCAACGATAAGTGACAAGATTAGAAGTTGTGGCTGGCCAAGACGGAAGAATCGGGAAGGTGGAGCGGCACGGCTGTGTCAGCTGACCAAATTCTGTCATAGAAGATCGAGCAGGAGTTTTGTGATACCGGGCAAGAAGGTGTGTGCGTGGTCCAAGGGATGCGAGCCACGAGCAGGACGGGTCGGGCGATGACTTAGCCGGAACGCACGAGGATGAGTTCGGTTTTCCGAGCAACGAAACATTCGTGGTCTACATTATTCTGTGAGCTGTTAGGTTTGAAGAGGGATAAGTGGGCGTACGAGGATGGCTATATTGGTCACGGAAGCTAATAAGGCCGACGTAGAAAGATTCTCCTGTTTTTACCCTTTGTATCCACCCCTCCATCACTGCGCCAAACGGTTGAAAGATGCAGACGACGTGGTACAACACAATGTTCGGACTCGAACCGTACGAAGAGGTGCGTGCCGGGGCAGAATTGAGGCTTGGCGGGGTTCGAACTGGTTGGACGGTTTGAACACGTTTTTGATTCGATTCGTGGTGATTTAATTTGGAGATTAACTTACCCACGCTTGCCCACTCGTTCCAGTTGCAAACACAAGTTGTGTCCGTCGAGGAAGACTCACAACCAGATGCTCCCTCCTTGACTCAATCTCGTTTTGGCATGGACTCTCCTCCCACGCAAAATGCAAGAACTTCCAAGAAATCCCTCTTTTCGCGCAAGCCTGTAAGGAGGTCGAGTACTGACGCTGGCCCTCACTCTCCCCCAAACAACTCTCTTCCACCCGACCATCATTTTACCCAAGACTCTCCCGCAGAGCCCTTGTATTCACCCAGTGTCGTATCCAGGGAGCCCTCCTCAGATACCTTATCGCCCTTCCCTAATCGTTCTATCATCCCCGAGTCGATTAAGGAACTCCCGTCATGGTACAACACAGAAAGCGAATTGGCCGCTGCTACCACTCGCCAGTTTCGCGGAAGATATCCAATACACAACCCAGTCGGCCCACGATTTTATAGAAATGTACATCTTTTACCGCCGGGCAGACCCGCCTCCATTTTTTCGCCTTCCTTCCCTCCCATGTCCACTGAACCTGCCCCAACAACCACCCCTAGTCGTCCCCCTTCTGGCTCTCCACTTCCTACTCCCAGTTCTTCCCAAACCCGAATTCCTGATCCCTCTGGAAAATTGCGCACCCGTAAATTATCCAATACCACACCCGACAATGTCGACCTTCTCGATGCCTCGGATCCATATGGAACCAATTGGCACCACGAGTCTCCTTACGATGGTTTGGGTTTGAGTGGTGACAGGAGTGCAGTGTCTCCAGATGGACCCGATGTGCGTGATTTTAATAGTCCCATGACTCGCACTAATTGAATGTTTTTAGACCCGACCTCCCCCACGGAGCCGTTCGCGCATGTCCACTCAGACTCCAGGCACACACCACAGAACCACAACACCGTCACCCTTGTCTCAATCAACCTCTGCGGTACATCTCCACCCTACCGAGCAGGATGCACCCCCTCTCACTCGCAAGCTCACCAAACGACGCAAGCCTTTCGAAGGCCTCTTTGGTCTTTCTCCTTCGGCCCCAACCTCAACCCCCGATACCGCCTCTTCCATTGCTCCATCCACCCAGACGGTGACCAATAGACTTTTCAAGCGTCACAGCATAATGAAGTCTTCCTCGACATCTTCCATCCCTCAGACCATCTCAAATGCCTCTATCGTGCCTTCTGAGAAGAGGCAGAAACATTCCTCCATGTTTGGTCGATTTGCCCGTCGATTCAGTATCGTGCGACGTGTCGCGCCTGGGCAGTCCCGTCGAGCTAGCACTGACACTGCCCATGAGTGGTCCCGGGAAAGACAATCGCTGCAAGTTACCGACCGCGCGTCAATCACTACACGTCCACCATCTCTGGCGAATCCTGTGTCCCCATCTGAGAATCACCAAAGTACACGCGGGCCACCACCTCAAGCGGAGAACACCCCCTCTCCGGATTCTACCCCACTCGGAACGCCGCAGGACGAGCAAGCACGAGGCAACGAAGAGACACAGGATAGAAAGCGTGACTCGGTATCATCTATCCAAGTTCCATATTCCATTGGGCCCCTCACAGTCGCTAATCCTGATGCTCCTGGTTCGGTTGATAACTCTCCAGTCAACTACATCTACCCCCTCCCTGGGAGTAGGGCCGCTGTTGCGCCACCGCCGTTGCCTCTTCAGAGTAGGGAGAAGCCATTACCCCCTTCAGTTCCGCAGTCGCAGTCGCAGTCGCCTCCCGTTCTCTCGGAGATTCCGAATTTTGATTCGTTATCAATTTTGATCCCTGCCTCCAATAGAGATACAACAACGACAAGCTCATCCATTCCCATAGCGCGTGTACCGTCGGGGGAAAGACGGACATCGCAGACTTCCCCTCCGTCTTCTTTTCGCATCCCGATACCTCCCACCCCTTCAAAAGCCGAAAAACGCACGTCTCGCTCCTCGCCTACTTCTGCAGCTCCTGCTCCGGCCTCAGCACCGTTGCCACCGCCCATCCGTCTTCCAACCGACCGGCTATCGTTGTCAGCACCACCTGCGCCTGATGACTCTCCATTATCTCGTGCCTCGATCATTGCGAACCCACCGACCCCATACGTGGAACCCGCTCGCATAAATAATCCGCCTGTTCCTGTTACGACTGTTCCTGTTACGAAGCTTGTTACGAAGCAAAAGCAGGAGACGGCACCTCCGATTCACGTGTCAATCCCGTCACCAGTTGTCACGCCGATTGTCTCATCACCACAGGCCGCCCCGTCCTCACCCGAAGCTTACACGCCTCGCGCGCGCGAATCACAGCCGTCAAAGAATCAAGGGTCACGTACTCTCAAGTCGAATGGTTCCGTGCGCAGCCGCGAGACTGAGACATTTCATCTCGTTCGAAGCCCAAGCGCAGGGGCAGTGCAACCAACCGGTCAAAGCATAACTGTAGCAGGCGAACAATGGCAGGTTGTTGGTGGCGGGATGCAAAGGTCTAGAACAAAAAAAGAGAAGGACGACGTGAGGCGGAGTAGCGCCGAACCTGAACGACGAGACAGCAAACGACAAGAACGAACGAGCGAGAAGGTAATAATACTTTCTTTACCTGTCTCAGGATCTCCTCTAACTGATCATGTCGTAAAGGTCTTACCGCCTGCCCCTTCGAAGAGCGATGCGCGTAAGTTACGCTCGAAGGACAGCAGCTCGAACCGTAAGCGCTCTAGCCAGACAGAAGGTAGAGATCAATTGCATCGCTCTCCGACGGCACCTGCCCCACGCGCAAGTGGTATGCTTTCTCCCACCCCTGGACCAGAGCGCCGCCCTTCGCAGTCTCAAGGCCGCCGCCCGACGTCCGAGTTGACTTCGGCTGCGGAGATGAATGCGCTGCGTGCGCGCGAGGTGTGGGAGATGGATCGATTATGGAAAGGCAGAAGCGTCGCTTACGGTCTTGAGGGCCCGCAGGTCGTATACGCCCAATCGATAGGCGACGTCGGCTCTACGACGAGCGTCAACGGTGTGAACCACGGTTCCACACACACGTCGTACAAGCTCCAGCAAGGCTTCCCGTTCCCGACAACGTCCGGCGTCTACTCCTCGCCGGCACTATCGCCGGCCGCGCAACTCCAACCGCTGCGCCAAGCGCAACAGTCGTTCGGACAGACGATGCAAGGCGCACTGTACGAGTTCCCGAGCGGCGTCAGGAGCTATCCCGATCTGGCGAGCATACCGAGCATCGGTTCCCCTGAAAGCACACCCTCAATGCCGTCCCGTAATCCGTTGCCTCCGCCGCCTCGCCAGTCGTCGTATCGCCCTGGGCCGGTTCCAGCATCGTTCATAGAGAGGGACGATGGCGTGACGGCGGAGTATTGGAACAAGTATGCCGGCGTGGGCGTCGCTGCGCCAACACGCTGAACATTTTATTTATTCATCTCACTCGAATCCTGAATCCAGTTCACGATCTGCCATGATCCACACAGCTGTCGTTCATTTACACTACTCACCCTCCTTTGTTCTATTCCTTCTTTCCTCGCCTCTTTCCTTACTCCTCGGATATGCTCGTACTATCATGATCGATTTTTCATCATCACTTTCATCCTCTGAGACACCTTTGCGCTATCTAGATGACAAGAGACAGACGGACGGAACACTATGTGCTGACCCTTCTTGCTGCGCTCTCTTCACGAAAACTCTTTTTTTTACTTACCCGTTTCCATGAACCCTCGACCCTGATAGTGTTGTTGTCATTCTCATCCCCCACAAAGGTTTAGTTGCACTTTTCTGTTCATAACCCTCTACGATTCACACTTTGTTTTGCTCTTCATTCGGCGCATATAATTATGGACTACTAGTTGTGTGCTCTGTACTTGACTTATCTCGGCAATTGATCACGGCTCAAATGGCACTCTATTCACTGCTTTCTCTTCGAAAAACACGTTGTGATTGTGATTGGGCGAAGTGAAAAACTCGAGAGGTGATATAGAGACAGTTTGATGTGATATGTACACATGTAGCGTGGTATTGCTGATCCATTTCATGACAGTCGACATTGGACAAAGAAGAAAGAAAAGGTAGTAGGGAAATTCAAAGAATCCATTCGTTATTAGCGGATACAAAAAGCGACATATGGATGGACCACGTGTTGTGTAACCAAAAAGTGAGAGGAAAGGAAATAAAGAGAGGGTAACGGAAGAAGATAGGAATCGCAGGAGTCATGAGAACACGTGGCGATCAAGAGGGATATGCGTGGGGTTCAAGTGGGAAATCTGTTGGGGGGTAGTCCTCCCACACGTGTTCGGCATCAAGGAAACGCCGAAGCCGCGCGACCTGCGACGAGAGGTGAAGGACGATGATTTGCATCTTGATTTCGAGCTGTAGCCTTAGGATCTCCTCGCACGCCCTCAAGGCCGCCTCTCGTGTCGTGACGAACATATCCCCTGCGATTCCAAGCCTCTTCAGCTCGTCGATCATCTCGCTGAACTCGGAGCACCATGCGAGCACGCCCAGCTAGATTTTTTTTTGGGGGGGGAATGGGGGAGGGAGGGAATCAGCGAACGCGAAAGAGGAAGATCGATGCGCATACGCACCTGTCCGTACTGTTTATAGCGTCCGAACAGCACGTTGGGTGCCGCTTGGAGGGCAAAATCACACATCTCGTTCCTCGCGATAACGATGGGGTGTGGTGCGTAAGGTTCGCCTGGGGGGGCTGAGGAAGGGGCAGGCTACGCATAGACGTCAGTGCATACATCAAGAAACGTAAAAATGAAGTGACCTCGGTTCGCGGTGGAGGGTCTTTGAACCACTCGTAAGCGGCGTAATCTACCTCCCCCCCAAAGTCAACCGTCTCCGCGGGTTTACCGAACGCGTTGAAAGACATTAGGTCTTAAAGAGTGCTGCTAAAGTGTTTGTTTATAAGTTGCTCTACGATTGTTCGAAGTGTGTTGAGGCTGAGGGTGGCGACGAGCTCCGACGTGAGGGGTGGAAGAAGATGAAGAGGAAGATCCGGAGGTCTCGAAAACTGTGGAAGCTACGATGAGTCAGCACCGGCGCTTAGATAGGCGCTCATACAGGCCCATACTCACAAACTGGGACAATTTCCAGAGGCGGAACTTGAGAGACTGTGGGCTGATTAGTTACGGCTAGCCGATATGAAGTAGAAGTCTGCAATAAGCATAGAAATTTAATCTAACAAGGCGTAATAGAAGGTATGGTGGTGTACCTTTGCGACTTTGGCGCCTGTGGAAAACTTTGTTGATTCTTCCCTTCGCGGAGCGCGACTCTTCTTCTTGGTTTCTAGCAAAGAGCGACGATAATGGGTAATTGTAGCCTTGGTCACAGACGACGTGCGTGATCGAGGGCGAACGGGAGGGCTAGGAGGGACAGCAGAAATGACGAGCCGCGATTGACTTGCGAGAGCGGAACGGTTACGTCTTGATCGACTTCGCGTCCGGAGAACGACAGTAGCCTCGGAGGGTGTCTTGCTGGAGGCGTCAACTGATCTCAAGGTAACCCGACGGGGTGTGGCGTCCTGGATGTTTACTCTTCCTCGAAGAAGTATGACTTCGCCGCGCAGACGCGTAGATGATGATGATGTAGAGTGCGATGGTGTCCGTGTTTGAACGGCCTTTGCTAAATGGAAAGCGGAACCGTTGTCGGTGTCTGAGCCAAAGACAGATCTAGAGGAGGCTGCGGATGATGCTTCCAACCTCTTAGCAAGTGCAATCTCGAGCTCGCGGACGTTTCGCGACAGCCAAGAAGGAGAAGGGGGGGTTGAAGAATGTCGATTCTCGGCGGCGGGTGAGACAGTGCGCGACTCTGTCAACGAAGATGGGTCAACAAAGGTGTAGGCCTCGCGGGGTAAAGGAGGAAGAGGTCGCTCTAGGTTGGGGATGTGCGGCGGGGCAGGGGATAATTCTTCTACCTCAGCAGAAGGCGGTTCTTCTGGCTTGGTGAGATCACGCTCAGTTGTTAGAAGCAGAGTTGGTGCCGACTGGAATCGGCTGCGTCTATTCGATTCGTCGCTGTGAAGATGAGACGTGAGGAAGTCCTCGAGGGATGCGTAGAATGACTGGACGGACGGATGGCTACGCGGGACGCGCGATATGCGGGGACTAGTGTGAGGGGTGGCGACGGCCGGGAAAGATATATCGAAAGAGCTCGGCTGGAAGTTGGGTAATACCGGCCTTGGATCGGAAACGTGGTGCGAGGAAGAGGACTGGGGAAGCTGCTCGAGGGAAACGTGCTTAACACGTGTCTTCCGCCGCGGCCGACGCACACCGAATTCAGAGATTGGTGCTCGAAACGATGTGAGAAATGTGTCCCGGGTTAAATGCCCGAATCGTTTCAACGTCGAACCGGCCTTGGTCAATGTCCTGATTGAGCGGCGCGTGGACGATGGTGTCGCAGTATGGGTATGGGATAACTGCGGGGAAGAGGTCGGGTCGGGGAATGGGAGCTGTAAAGGGGACAGTGGGGGTTGGTGTGCAGATGGGCGAGGGCTCGGGAGTGGACCAACGCGATCGGATTGAGCAGGTGAAGGTGATCGAGAATGGGCTGTGTAGAAAGACGCGGAAGAGTCAACGCGTGGAGCAGCAGCGTCTGCGATATTCAGTGATGACGCCTCTGCGCCAGCTTCCTGATCGCGAATAGGCTCAGAACGGAACGGATCGCGATCGTAAAATACTGATCCGTCGTCGTGGATGGGATTTACTTCGAGAGGAAGTCGTGAAGATGAAGGTGTCCTTGTTTTGGTCGGGGTGGGAATAAATGTCGGGGGGAACGGAAACTCGAGTATGAGCCTGAGCTCGGTATTTGCACGAGAGGCGCGTGAGGATTTACGGGATCGTCTCGATGTCTTGCTAGTCGTACGCGGTCGCGCCTGAGCCGGCGACGCTGGAGGTGGTTTCGTTTGTCGGGACGAAGGGGTGGTACCAGTGTCAGTCTCGGAAGTTGACACTGACTGGGAGGCGCCCGACGAGCCAACAACCGATTCAGCTTGGCCAGTTCCTTCAACCCCAAGGGGCACGTCCGAAAGGCTGATCGCTTCAAAGTCGTCCACCCAGTCTTCCAAATCCTCTTCGACCACAGTGGTCAAGCCCTCTGCACCGTTGTTGACTGCCCCCGTGGGATGTTGATCCGAATCTTGACGCGTTACGCCCCCAGGAGAAACAGGCGCGATTGACGACCGCTCGGCCGAGCGGCTCGCAGAGCCACGGAGGCTACGCACGAGCCTCGACCGCAGGAAGCTCTTGGATCCGAACGTCGCGTCGTCGTCAAGTCCGGGACAGAAAGGGACTTGCTCTGGGGAAGGGGCTCAGGCCACCAGTTCTCGATGACTTTGTTGACCGGATAGCGCCCTAAGGGCGCGACTGGAGCGTGTTCGCCTGATGGGGACAATCAGTCCGAAGACTACCTCGAAGGGCAGCGATAGAAGTACCACTCTCCGGCCTCGTGCCCAACGGCGTGCACATGCCGAAAGGCAGTGCCTACCCCGCTCCACACACCCCATACACGCGCAATCATCAAGAAACAACCAATACAGCGACATGCCTGGGAACATGGGCTACTGCTTGCGTCGACTTTCCTAAATCAGCCGTTATCTTCCCACCAAGAGTACTACAGTCCCTGGGCGCCGCAGGACTAACCGGTTGCATGCAAGAATCTGCCTTGCGCCACGAGTGCGACCGCCCACATGCCGGCTGATGACTCAATAAATTAAGGGAAATTGACGTATGATCAGTGGATAGTGCGCTGGGGTGGGCCTTCCCCTTGCGGTTACCCTTCGTGCGTCTGTGAACTCCGATGTCCCGTCTCATTGGCTGACTGTTACAAAAACCCCAGAAATCCCACATACTTATTGATGCCCGTCGCGTTCCCTGTCCCTCTTGTCAATCACCCCATCGCCGAGAGTCAACGAGGACTGGATGTGATTGGCAAACCAGGGGGTTTAGACGCATCCTGTTGAGACAACCAAAAAAAGCCCATCTTGATTGGTCCCTTAATTGATGAGGGCCATAATTTTACCTGCCATATCTTTATCCCAGGCCCATCTATCCAAACCCCCGGAATGATGGGGCACCCAGGATCCGGGCGAAATCTCAACTGTAAGGTATCTACGAACCCCAGCTTTGGTAGATTCCTCATTCGAGTTAGGTATACCAACCCCTTTTCTGCGTCTGCAGTTGTAATGCACCGTCGTCCTTTACACACTCCCAGTTTTCTGTGGTGCTCGCGTCTTCCTGCTCCTTATCCCTTATCACGGGCCATAAGTTGTCTCCGAGCTATCCAGGTCTACATCGCCCCTGCCAGTCGATATCACTCGTACCGCTGGCAGCCAGCATGCATCTTCTCTTTTGTCATTCTAACAATATTGCTGCGAACGGCATAAAAAATAAACCCCACAAAAACGTTAATTGGATGAAAATGGCTAGCCAGTGACCAAGGGCTTCGATGACCGTTTTACAAGACGTGGTCTTTAAGTGATCCGTACGATCCGTCTTTGACCCCATCAACAAGCTCATTTTCCAAAAAATGGGATGAGCATCAAAATAAGTACTGAGCTTGAGAGTGATGGTTCCGAAATTAATAAAGATCAAAATTAGTCCCAGAAATGACTCGAGTTTCAACTCAGGTTCATTTACCGTTTGTCGTACTCGCTCAGCTACTCGCAGAATTTGAGGAGTGGTACAAAAGGCCTCCAACACGCATACAAACAGACTCAATGCAACTAACCTTGACCAGCCTCGTCTTGCCGAGATCGTGAAGGGCTTGTACCAACAAGATGGCCCACCTTGTTGCAAAGCACTTGAAGATGGAACTCAAGTTCAATAAAGAAAACATGAGAGCCGACGATATCCGCGCCCAAGCAAGGGTGCTTATCATTAAGGAACGCACGATGCATGAGTGAATACGCAGATGACATATAAGTTCGAACTCCAGCGGTGTTTTTTTACCCAGCTGTGCCGTCTACAGTCTACTTCAACTTCCCACTCACGACATCATGCATCATGAGGACATTGTCCACGGTCAAAAAGTATATATGAAGTAACATCAGTCATCGAGAACTAGTCGCAAGAAGTTTCCGACCCATCTCTGGCCTGGCCTTTCCCATCATCAGGTTCCTTTGTCTGGATATTGTCCAGATCTTCTCATCTAGGAGTAGACTTTAGGCTTATTACGACGTCCATTTAGTAACCATATCCCTTCTCTTTGTTATCACGCACAACACATGGGCGGGTTTGGAATAGTTAAATAAAGGGTGCGTGAATAATAACTCGTCAAGCCGTTTGTGGTACGATGCTGCGCCATCATACTTTGCAAAGAAAACTTACCGATGACCCACAATATCGTATATTGGGCGCGTGTTCGAGGACAGGTGACTGACAAGGACGGAATAGTGCAATCAGAAACAATAAGATGTACCTAAAAGGAGTTTCGCATGCGCGTAGCGTCGGAAGCTAGGTCTTGTCGGGCTGGTACGCTGCTGGCAATATACGAACCTGGATGCGAGCTACTTTTCCTGACTATTGATTGTTCCTCAGGTCCCCACATCTGTCAAGCAAACCTTAATTATGCATAAAAGGTATCTGAGACTGGGCAATACGTTTGTTTCCTGTGTCGTATCCTTTCGTCAGCTGGGCTTTGCGTGGATTGTAGAACTGTGCTTGGCACGGTGCACTATAAAGCACGGAATTGAAGTCCAACCTTCGCAACCACTCAATCTAATCAATCCTAGTCTCGACTCGATTCCAAGTCTCAAGTCTCAACCGACATGTCCTGTAGAGTCTGGCTCATTACTGGCGCAAACTCCGGCATCGGTCTTGCGCTAGCCCAAGTCGTCCTTTCTAAAGGAGATAAGGTACGGTCATATCCCCGCACCCCGAGTCGTGATAAGGATCTACCATGCTCGACCAGGTTATCGCCGCGGCGCGCGATGCCACCAAAATCCCGACGACGTTGAGTGGTGCCGACGCCTATACGCTAGATCCCAGTGCCCCCGAAGCCGAGGTGAAACGTGCGGCAAGGGGAGCCCTCGATATCTACGGACGAATCGACGTCCTCGTCAACAACGCCGGGTACGGCTTACACGGCTTCATAGAAGAGTTACGGTGCGTCTTTTTTCGCCTCTTGGGGAGGAGAGGTTTTTCCCTCCTTTCTTTTCTGAGAGGGTGAGAGGGAATTTCGAGTTTTTCCACACGGTCGTCGCATGATGTGGCGGGCGTGAACAGGTCCGAGGACATCCACGCGCAATTCCAAACGAACGTGTTCGGGCCCATCGCGCTCATCCAGGCGCTGCTCCCGGCGTTCCGCGCGCAGCGCTCCGGCCACATCCTGAACGTCAGCTCCGCCGCGAGCTTCGCGGGCGTGCCGTCGTTCGGGGCGTACAACGGCTCCAAGGCCGCGCTCGACGCATTCTCCGAGGCGCTCGCGGGGGAGGTCGCCCCGTTCGGTGTGCGCGTGCACGTTGTCGCGCCGGGCTACTTCGCGACTAACTTCATCGGGGCGGCGAAGTCCATCCGCGACGCTGCGGATCCGGGCCACGCGACCGGCGCGTATGCGACGCCCGAACAGGGACATGGCATCATTGATGGGTTTCATCCGGCCCGCCTCGCCAGCCGCCAGATTGGAGATCCTGGAAAGGCGGCAGAGCGCATGTACGAGGTCGTCGCGGGGACGGGTCTCGCGCAAGGTCTGATGGACCACCAGGAATGGGTGCGTATACCGCTCGGACCAGACGCGGGGAATGCTATGAGGTCCAAGCTGGCCACCATAGCAGCGAGCATCGATTCTTATGAGCCGATTTGGACGTCAACAGACATGAACGATGCTCAGCTGAAGGAGTGCTTTGGGATCTGAGTTGATGAAATTGCTAGATAACATTTCGGATTTGTTACAGTATGTACGGAATGATATCGCAAAATATGGCGTATCACGATAGCAAGAAAGCAGGGACGATCGAGACAAAATACGACAAAGAGCTTTAAATACCTCATAGTAGTAAAGGTTGTCGCTCCCCTTGGGTAAGGGGTGCTGGGCGTCGGATAGCTGCCCTTGCCCTATGGAGTAGTTCTCTCAAACGGGAAAAGGGAAGCATTCTACCACGGGCGCGGGCGTCCCCATGACTCGATCGCAAAATAAAAACTTCGGTGGCCCAGCCAGCACCCAGGAGCAACCACACAAAGCCAAACTGAAGAGTCTCACCTCCCCACATGTATAGCGTACGACGTTCGTAGAATGGATATGATATGCCGATGGTGCGTGTCCAAGACCCAGATCCAAATTGGACAGGTTCTTGTATGCCATGGCCGGCGATACCACTTGCGCCTTGAGCGCCACCATCGCAGAATAACACCATACTCCCTGCCTCCTCTGCACGCGCCCGGGCTTGTTCCCACATTGCCATGCTGACGTCGTGGTGCCAAGTCTGCGCAGGTGCCAGAATAAGTGCTGGGCGTGAGTCGAGTGACGAAAATACTCCTGGGCTGGAGAAGTCCAGACAAATAGCGGCTGTGACAGGGAGGGGGCGAACGTGTGGGGGGATTGGAGTCCACTTTTTGTTATTGTTTGTCCCACGGAGTTCAAGCTCATAGATCTCGGGATCATCCCTAGATTCAGTGAGCGAGAATGATTCTGCAACTATACAGGAAGGGTGAGTGCGATAGAGGTTTTTATGCTTGAACACATACTTGGGACAAGATTACGTTTGTAAAACTCTGCAACGGGCCCTTTCGGCCCAACCAAGACCAAACCATTGCGCCATGAGCCCTCCCTGGCATGACTCCATCCAGCATCGGATGGAACAGGTTCGGTGAAGGTTACACCGACGAATGGGCCCTTGATCTCTTCTTGCACTCTCTTGAGAGCCTCCTCGCGTTGGGAAATGGTTTCAAACTTTAGCGCACCCTCTGGCCAAAGGAGGATGCGGGCACCGTTATGCTGCTTGGACTCCGAAATGAACCTGTCCAAGGGGGTGTATGCATCATCTGCGGAAGATGGGTGGGGGAGGACACAGCCAACAGGCAAAGGAGTGGAGGAGGTAGACCAAGGTAATGCAGGAATGGTTGGTGAGATAATCGATGGAGTGGTCAGAATGAGGAGTGCCGTGCCGAGAAAAAGTGTGTGACGAGGTCCTGGGAAGGTGGTGGGTCGCTCTGACAGAGGCTGCGAGTCGCCGTTGGAGGCGATACTTGGGATAAGAGGCCCATGTGGTTCGAAATCGTCTACAGGCCCGATGAACCACGCACCAGCAATTTCAGCAATTACTATTGCCCATGCGCCGACAAGCCAGTTGATTCCCCATGTCCCAAATAATTGCCTCATCCACTCATAGCTTGCGATACCTGTAACTGGGCTCCATGTGACAAGGTGGCCGACAGGGCTCATGTGGGAGATGAATTGCCAAGCAGTGGCCCAGAAAGCTGGGAAGAGCATGACTTTCGCCCACGGGTTCTCGAGGCGGAGGCTGAGACGATCTGATAGAATGACGATGGCAAATGCTACGCAAGATGCCATAGAAGAAATCATCCACAACAAGGCGATGGAGGAGGGGAATGACGCAAGCGCGTGGATTGACGGCATTAAATGGGAAAGGGTAGACGCGAGCGAAACGCCAAAGAATGCCCCAAAAATGGTTCTGGGAGCATGGCGGCGAGGGACAACGATACGACTGTAGACCAACAAGGTCGCGACGAGGATCGTCAGGGGAAAGAAGGAGGGAGTAGGTGAGAGTGCTGGGAAAGCCAACACAGTTGCGACGGCCGGAAATATGACATTCGGGTGGTTGATGAAGATGAACTGCCGAGGGTCGGTCGTTTGGGCCATGTCCAGGTTGCTTGTCTGACTCGGTTGACGTTGACGGGTTCACTCGTGGACTTTTAAAGGATCAGGGGAAAAGGGTTCCGCAGCCTGCGCTGCGGCTGCGTGGCTGAACGCGAGTTCAACGAGTTCTTATACTTGTTTTAGACGAGACGATTACGACAACTGTTGTTCTTGGGCTCTCTACAGTATAGTACAGCCTTCGCCGATCTCTTGCCACACGAACACCACGAAGAACAATCAGTTGCACAGTACACTAGACCAAGCAACGACGGTCTTACACGGTATGACATTCTTATGTAGCCCATGCAATTGAGTTTCCCTGAAAGGCGTAGTTCGCATAGCGCGCGGGGTCTTGTTGTGCGCTATCCGTTGAACTTGGCCAAATACTTTTCAAGTTCACGCGAATCGGGGATCAACTGTTGGAGTCTCATACTTGGTTCCCTCGTTGGGCATGGTCAAGAATAGCACGTACCGCCCTTCTTATTTCCGTCTATCATCACACAGAAGCACACCTATCTCCTTTTGTCTGGCCTTGCAGCCTCAATATCACCTGTGGCACTATATGTCTCGCACAGGTGTATCGACTGCAACATTGGTCTCGCCCAGATGAATCCGTTCGAATCCACAACTGCATCTCCAAAGTTGGCGCCTTCTTCTGTTAATGGGGCTATATCCTTCGCTCCTCAAACGTAGCATGCTTGAAGATGGGACAACGTGTCCTTTGTTGCAGGATAGTCACCATCAAGCGATGTTTGCACCCTGATCGGTTCAACAGACAGCAGTCTCCGTGCTAGCCGGGTTATTCACTTTTACCACGCTGGGGCTCGCCAGTTTTTCATCCAAGATCGAACTCGGAGTCTCAAAGTTTTCTGCTAGCTACTGGGATAAATTACTGTGTTGATGCCCGACTCGGATCGGGAAAATTAGTGGCATGCACCTAATCTGGGAGATCTGGAATCACCCCACCGTCAGAGGGTTACGTTGTCCGAGAGTGACCCGTCCCCCCGCCGCGACGCGCACTTTCCGTCGTCTACATGTTACATCGTTCCTCCGAGTCCGAACGTTCATTTCAGGTGTACTCTCACCTTGACCTCATACCCGGATGTATTGATGTAAGGGTCGTCAGGCAATATATTTTATCAGCAGATAGCGGACTGGAGGTGGGGCCCAGCCACAACCCCAACGAACTTGCACAGGTTAAAGACGGACTCCAAGTCAACTGGTCCGATGGGTATCACAACACTAGCCCGCGCAGAGACTATCATGAGCAAGAAGCAAGTTGCCATCGCCTTACGTCAACACTCTGGTCTATAAAGCCTCTTGTACGCCTCCCCAAACCCCAAGCCAGTCCTACTCGAGTATCTTCCCCACTGAGACATGTCTGAAGTCGTTTCTTCTGAGCCTGCTCCTAGCATCCCCGATAACCTAACTGTGCCCCAATTTTTCTTTGACTCGGACCATGAGTTGAGAGCAACTCGCCCGCATGGTATTCCTTTCTTCATCGATGATGCTACAGGTAGGGCTGTTGACTCGCGGGAGGTGAGTAATGCCGATGGACTAATCTCGCGAATCGCAATGGTGCTAATCTTCTCAAGGCTCGCAAACGAGTTGACGGACTTGCAAATGGCTTGAGTCGCAGGTGGGATATAAGTGAGTATTGCCGGAAATTCCATGTCACGGTGCCACTGTACCAGTTTCTGACAACCAACCTAGGAGAAGATGAAGTCGGTATGTACTCTGCCTATCACCATGCGCGGCCGTCTGATCGCCTCCAGTGTGCCTGTACTCTCCCAACCATATGGGTGAGTGCATCTCTCATGATCGCTTGACAGCATAAAGAGGCGTCCCCATAGATTACGCGGTCGCGTTCTGGGCCCTACACAGGCTGGGCGCTATCTCTACGTAGGCGCGCACCCTCTAACCTTAGCTTTAACTCATTGTATTGCAGTAACTCGAACCCGGCATACACTGTCGACGAGCTTATCCATCAGCTCAGGCTCACTAAGGCTACGACTATCATCGTTCACACCCAGTTCCTTAAAAATGCCACGGATGCCTGCAAAGAGGTTGGCCTCCCTCTTGAGAGGATCGTGATCATAGATCAAGCAACGTTTGACGCCCCTCATACAACCGTTGAGCAACTGATCCAGGATGGCCTAAGCCACAACGCGAACTTCGTTGAGCGTCAACTCGGAGCAGGTGAGGGAAAGACTAAGATTGCTTTCCTTTGCCTTTCCAGCGGTACAACTGGTCCTCCCAAGGTAGCGTGTTGTATATGTCTTGGAACTTCAGAAGCTGAGCCATGATATACAGGCTGTGTCGATACCCCATTATTCGGTTATCGCAAACACACTCCAAATTCGCGCACATAACTATGCCGTGGAGACGAAGGCGAATATACCCAAAGACGAGTGGAGATTCCGACCAGGCGATGTCATCACAGGCGGTAGGTTTCATCCTCATCCCTTTCATATAAAACATCTCACGAGGACTCCATCCAGTACTCCCATTCTTTCGTGAGCGGCCTTATTTACCTCGCCTATGTGTTATGAATTTCTGATATTGACCGTCAGATATTTTCGGCCTCATTTTGAACGTATGTCGTCATCCCGAGTAATATTCGTTCGACCCCCTAATTGTGATATTTTAGGTCCATGTCATGCTGTACTCCGGTGTAAGTTCTTCATTCTCCTGAGCGCACCTTGTGTGACTGACCCACATTGTCTGACGTAGATGGCCGTTGTGATCATGCCGAAGTTTGGTTGGCCTAGTTTCTTGGAAAGTGCGAGACGCCATAAGATCACTCACCTCCTGTGAGTATAAGCCCTTTTCTCCTTCGAGAAAGTACTTAATATATCTTAATAAGGGTGGTTCCACCCATGATTGTTCTCCTTTGCAAGGTACATATTTGTGTTGCGGTAAGAGGGCTGTATCACACTTATTCCTCAACAGCACCCCGCGACAAAAGACTACGAGGCAGAACTGAAGACCATTCGTTTCTGCTTCAGTGGAGCGGCACCTCTTTCCCCAGAGTTGGCCCAACAGCTTGAGAAGGTTCTGCCTAATGCGAGCCTAGGACAAGGATACGGTGAGTCAACCGCCTCGATGCTCACATTTTGCTTTTACCCTAATCCCTGGGTAGGGATGACCGAGACATCCACCGCTGTCTCTATGACTCCTGCTCTCGAGAAGGTCGGCAAGCCAGGCAGTGCTGGAGTCGCAGTTCCTGGAGTTAGGTTCAGGATTGTCAAGGAGGATGGTACGCTTGCGAAACTCGGTGAACGAGGCGAACTCGTCGCTAGGAGCCCTTCCAACGCGCTCGGATACTGGGAGAACCCAAAAGCGTAAGTGACTCTCTTGCGCATCCCCTGACATGGCGTGACTCATAGCGCTCAGAACGGCCGAGACATTCTTGGAAGATGGGTAAGCCCTCTAGAGGGATTGTTGAATTTTATGTCTCTGAAGCCTCAAATCCATAGATGGGTCCGCACGGGTGATGAAGTCGAATACGATACTGAGGGCAACATCTATGTTGTCGATCGTCTCAAGGTGATATAGCATCTCTTCCAGAAGAAGTCCTAATGCCGACCACTCATCTGTAGGAGCTGATTAAAGTCTGTGGCTTCCAAGTCGCCCCTGCGGAGCTTGAGGGCCACCTTTTGAGCCATCCTGATGTCGCCGATGTGTGCGTTGTACCAGTGCCCGATGAATTCAGCGGCGAGTTGCCCCTCGCATACGTTGTGCTCCATCCGCCCGCCGCTGTGCGTGCAGCGTCGAGTATGGCAGAGGCAGAGGCGATCAAAGCTGACGTATCGAAGGTGAGATTCTTCATAAGCAATGGCCCATCATCTCTTGACACTTTCACATCGGCATTTTAGTACGTATCCGATTCGAAGGTTCAATACAAATGGCTTAAGGGTGGGGTCGAGTTCATTGATTCTATTCCTAAGAACCCCAGTGGGAAGTTGCTCCGTCGCGTACTGCGTGAGAAGGCGAGGGCAGACCGGGCTGCTGGTGAAAAGGCTAAGGCGACCCTGTGAGCTTTGACAGTCGTGACCAGAGCGCCCCTTTCCCCCCAGGGCGAGCAGGTGATGACAAAAATTTCAAGGGCACCTCCTCGAGCTTTATGTGTGGCGAATTGTATTGTATTTAGATCGATGCAGTTGTGCCGAAAGTCCGCTTACGATGACGCTATGAGCGTAAATGGTGTGGATGTGCGTGACGCGCGGCTTACCCCCATTGACGCATATTGGCCCGGACAGCGCGGTGGGTACTACTACGTTCTCGACTTCTGAGATATAATTCGTAGCATGAGAAAATTGATAGATCGAAAAACAATACGATATGGGCACGGTATCAATCGAAGTGAAACACAGACGCCGGCGGCCCAGGGATATCACGACGCATCAATTTTGGCAAACTCCCCCGATAAGGGCGTCGTATGCGTCAGTGCTGACGGACTGGTCTGAACATGGGTCAAACTGTGTCATTAGTTGCGTCGGAGCCGCCGACGATCGTCTTTTTGCAGATACATACAGCGGAACGTTTTACTTACCAATTGAACATGTGCCCGAGCACGTACTCGAGCGATGGTACTAGTGGCGCTGATAAATGCATCAGTACTGTATACCAGCGGTCAGGAGGCGGGCTGACTGTCACGGTACAGATTGTATACATACAGTCAACTCTGTCATAACCCATACAATTTTGGTATCCCAACCCATACTCTGAGGCTTATCCCGAACAGTATGACTATGACAGAGTTGGCTGTAGTAGCAATTATGATATTCGATCAACGCCACGGTGACTGACAGCCTTTATTAATTATTATATTACAGGAATATATATATAGCCTGAAAATCGAGCTCATCGGTGCACTGACACGTGGAGCTGAAAATTTCTTTACCTTTTTTTTTTTTGAGTCGATTTCTGTGTGCCCCGGGGTACCGTGACAGTACCCCATACAGCACTTCTGGAATGGAATAGTACATGTCTCCTGCCACCAATAGAGTCTTTACAATGCCGCTTTTTCTTTACCTTGCTTGCCTGGCTGCACTATAGATGGATAAATACTGTGTACTTAATTTGGCGCGCGTTCACATGTTTGTGCCCCAGCAACGCGCTTTCCTTGGCCTGACGCATCATATGTTGCCAATTGGTACTACCAATCACCACAAAACTTTATAAAAGAACTAACGAGAAATTCAAAGGAATCGAGTGCTCAGCCTGAGGCTGGTGTGGATGTGTTGCGTGTGTTGCAACTGACACGTTCAAGTTCAAGAGTCTATTTCTGATCGAGATATCATTGGGATTCATTCGTGATCGGCGCCGTCGTACCTTTCCGCTCCCAGATGCGTTGTGTACTGCGGGATCGTCCATTTGTGCTCAACAGCGGAGTCGGAGGATGCCGCTTAAGGACACACTCCCCAGCCATACTATAATCAAGTTCAGGACAAACACAAATTCCCAGATGTCGAGAAAATCCACGCGGTCTGCAGTCCTTTCAATTTCGTGAGGAGGCAGCCATGATAGTCGAGGATTGCGAACAGACTAAAAGTTGGCAGCCCGATCAGCAGACTCAGGCCGCCAATATTGACAATGATCGATGCTAGTATCAGATGGATTCGTCTCCATTATTGCTGTCAGTGCAAGTCTCAGCGCCTCCGACGTCTCCGATGCAAAGGCGCGCTTCTTGCACCGGTTAATCGTTCAAAAAGCGTTTATTTCCAATCCCTCCGTGCAGATTCCCCCGTAAAGACAAACAGAGACTTTGAAAGGAGCTGTTGTCAACGTCAACGCCACGCTCAAGGAACCCTTCAGCAATGCTCACACGTATTTATTTTCGCAGATTCTTCATCTGATGTTCTGCGCGACCCGTTCTGAAATTCTCATGGGTCGGCGGATGCAACTTATTCGAAGGCCAACCCTATCTCAACTGCGGGCGACCGGCATGATCAACGTCAAAGCTTCGCATCTCTGCAAGACAGGATTGGCGTAATGCAAGGGAAGCTCCAAGGGGTCCGCGTGTCACAAACCCAAAAACTTCTTGACTATCTTGGGAATGTAGTAGTCCCGTCCAACACATTTAAGAGCCATGGATGCGCAACTTTTCTCGACCCACCCCGGCCAGTTACAATGTCCGCTGAGACGCTGCAGAACCTGGAAATCTCTGCTGTCGCATTGGCCTCCTTGTCGGGCCTCTTCGGTGAACTTGAAGCCCATCGTTCTACTACCATACCCTAGTACTGAACCTCTTCTTTGACGAACAGGAATCTATCTGGTCCTCTTCGCGCTTGCAGTCTGGTCGACGTACCGTCAGGGTACACTGGCATCGAAGAGGCTCAGATGGGTCACCATCATTCTGTATGTGCAAGCAGCACTGGTGTTTCATTTCTCTCACTCCCCTGCGTAGTTTCGTAGATCTCCTGATTCATTTCATCACACGCTCTCTTCAATTCGGGCGGGCACGCCTTCAACGAGATACGGAAGATGAACTACGGTTGTGGTCAATTCCCCTGACGTTTCTCGGGAAGTAAGTTGTTTAAGAATTACCACCCCTCTCGCGCGCGTTGATGTGTGTACATTTTCTAGCATCACGACAACCATTTCCGTAAGTCCCATCTATGCTTTGTCTTTAATCAACTCATTTCCCTTTAGGGTCTTCTATCCGATGGGACTCTAGCATGGCGCTTCTATGTCATCTTTGGCAGGCAAAAGTGGGCCCTCTACCTCCCTGTAGTCGCGGTCATTATCAATGCTAGTAAGTCGCCCGTGTGTCTGTTACTGGCAAGGCCTAACTTAGCACGCTTTTCCACGTAGCATTCTGTTGGTCCGCGGACTTCCAGCATCTGGCCTTCTATCACCACCGAGAAGAATACGAGAATACGCTCTTGCCGGTTACTCTCTACATAACCGTTGCATGGGGCTGGTCCATGATCGTTACCAATTCACTGATGACCGGCGGGATCATATACAAAATCATGTGAGGTGACCCATTTGTCATGCATGGGAGATCCTAACCTCCGCACCTTAGGTGGACCAAGCACGCCATGGAGAACTTCCACAACGGTCGAAATACTACTAGTAGTACTACCCCGGGCCTACCCACTTCGAGATACGCCACCGCCCTTCGTGCGATCATCGAGTCTGCTTTCGTGACTTGGATTGGTCTTGTTCTTATCGAGATCGGGTTGCTTGGTCCATCGCACGGCCGTATCACGGTACGTCCTATGCATTTTCATTCATGGTGTGCCTCTGAAAAGGAAGCCTGTAGACGAATGAAAATATGGGATACGTCATGGTCGAAATTATACCCATATTTTTTGTAAGCGGTTTTCTTCCGATTCTCTGCTAGTAGAGCTTCATCTGTTTTTAGGGCATCTCACAATCTTTGATCACTGCTCGTCTGGGCCTTTTGAGGGAAGCACGCGGGGACACAAATGAATACCACTTGTCACATCATGACATCTCATCGCGATCCAGGCCTCCGACATTCAATGTTAATGTGACCACTCACACCTATGCAGAAGATAGTACGGTGGACGATAAAGATCCGCAGATCCGGATTGCGTGATGTGGATCGTTGAGACAGATGTTGATATTGTTTGTAACTTTGTGTCTTAATCTAGGCTGTCTTATTTTACCTAATACACGTACTGAGGTAGAGTGAATGGGACCGCCATGATACCTTGCACCTTGCACTGTCCTTTGAATACCCCATGGCGTGATCATTGTACTGTACCGAGTAATCGTGTTCGTAAGAGCGATTTTGACAGAGTTTATAAATGACAGTTTAAGTTATCCATCATGGGGATGACTAAGCTTCTACCAAGGGCGCAACGCAACTTGACCCACCCCATTTAGTGTAGTGGGATGTGGTATCGCTAATACTGTGGTGTCGCAATCGCGTCCACGACAACCCGGCACCATGGAGGACGAGCAGGAGGCCGAGTTGCGCAACCCATTCCCATCACCTCCTTCTCACTACACCAACTACACAGCCCACAACCTCAAACTTTTGTCATTACTCAGAGAACGTGCAGAGGGCGACAACGCGGGATCAACGCAAAATGAAATCCTTTCGGACCAAACAGACGTTCCAGAATGGCCTCTAACATCGTTGGAGAAACCGCGTGTGGATTGGATACGCGAGGAGGGACACTACAATGTGTTCGGAGATACATGGTTTGTAAGTCTTACCCCGAACCATGAGATTGAGAAGATAATGTATGATGGGCATTCTAGCTCAAAGAGACGATCCCCTCTCTTCAAGAGGGGGGCGGTCATCAGCTATACCCAGAAGATGCCGCAGCCGGTACGGCTTTTGTTTGTTGACCCCCTTCGACTCGTTCAGATCCTCACCTCGCAAACCAACACCTTGACCAGATCGACGCCCGGCACTCTTGTCCATTCTGAAATCCATGCTCGTCACATATTCCTCCTTTCTGGGTGACCTCCTCGCTCCACCGCCGCCAGCCACGTCGAGCGTGCCTCCGGAATGGCATCGCCGAGTGGAATGGATCACGGTCCTTGCGCAAAACGTCATGGCTGCCGCGAATGACCTGCGGCCGGTTCAGGTCTGTCGTATTTCCCCGAGATAAAAGCGCCGCCGCGGAACGTTTTGTTTTTATTTTCTCTCTCGTTCTGAAAAAAGGTGTTGCACAGGCGCGCGTGAGCCTCGAGCAGATGATGAAGCGTCAACTGGAACTTCGAAGGGAAGAGACGAGGGCTATTCATGAGTGAGTGCATGGGGTTCCCTTCGTTCGAAGGCTGGGCTGAAATTTACGATACCCGTAGGCGTTGTGACTCATTAGAGGCACAGCTGGCGCAGCTGCGTGATATGGCTAAGCAGAACTCTGGCCAACAACCATTAGAACAGGTTTTGTCCTCCTATCGAATCTGTTTTTCCGTATTCTAATTGCGTGCTTCTTTGATAGATGGGAGGTGGTCCACCGATCGAAGTGGGTATTATCCGAGCGAGCTTCTTTGGAGCCTGGTATCTCATCACTACCTTGTCACAGACTGCCTCATTCTCTTTATTGCCCGTGGATGAAGTTGCCCGCTGGGCGGAGGGATTGTAAGCAACCGGCGGCGATGTCCTGTAGGGATTTCGTATTGTAGAGCTTTCTACCCTTTCATTTAGGCCACTCCGTGTAAATCCCGAGTTAGGAAATTAGTTGTATCAGGCCCGAATAAGGAAAGTGAAAATCTTGGACCCTAACCAGATCTCCCCATACTGTCCGTTCAATTACCAGCGAACAAAGTATTTCCTCTGCCCCGTCCAATTGGTCATAACGCAACAGATACCACCATCATTCTAACCCGCCACTTGAAACATGGCTTTGCGACGAAGGATAGGCATTAGCACTGCGACCACGGAGGCGGCTCGCCGTCAGCTTATGCAGCCAGTACCATGCTGGGAGAAAGTCTGGGTAGTACCCGAAAAGGCTGCACCAGGATCAACTCTCAAGGTCCTGAAATGGGTTAAAACGGACAAAGTGCAGGTGCGTTCAACCCCCGGTTGACGCGGAAGTTTGCACATTCCAATGATGTGACGGGTTTACAGCAATTCAGTGACGATGAAGGGGACGTCAATGAACCGCTAGCCCCTCTCCCTGACGAACCTGAGGTCCCCGAGGGCGACGATGATGTGGAACAGGAGGACGCGACGCAGTCCGTTCCACCAGAGTCAATATCGCGCGATATGTCCGAGCCGATTCTGCCAAAGGAAGAGCTGCCGTCGAAAGTCTCCTCGCCGAAGCCGCATCCGTTGTCGATATCGTTTGGGCCGACTATTCCTGATGACGAACCGGGGGACGACGGCCTCAGCAATGCACTGCAAGGGCTGGAGGACGAGCTCGCCGCTGCGGTGGACGTGGCAGATCCCCTTGTTCCAGCGGATCTGGTCGATTTGGGCTTGGCACAACTTGGACCAGATGGGACCGCGTTTGAGGCAGCTGATGATCTGACGCAATTACAGTCGGCTGACAGTATCCTCGGCGCAGACATGGTACTCGATGCGACCATGTCGGACGATCCTTTTGCTATCCCACCCTCATAGCTGTTTTTGCTTCGTCTTTGTATCTTTTTTTATTCGTTTACGACTTGTGTCCGAAATGTAACGTGGGGGGCATATTCGTGTTGCAGTTAATATTCTTACGGCGTGGCCCTCGCAGTTCGACGGGTGTGCGAGAGAATTTATTGCCCGTAAATATGAAATATACATGAACGTTGGCAGCCGTTGCATTGCGTAATAATGACCCCGCACAGAAAACAGTACGCTGTGAAGCATCCCTGATTCGTTCTACGAGACGGTGATGCAAATAAGATCCGACCAGGGTGTAGAACTCGTGCACGTGGGGGGCAAAATGACGTAAGAAGCCAGGGCACCGCGCGGTGAAGTGCCAATTGCAGCAAATTCGACAAAAAACCAGTTGTTGGGCCGGGCGGGTCATGATACCCATGACGTCCCCTGACGACCTGAACAGGGTTCAACTCAATAATCTCGATCTGGGGACGAGCCAGTTTTTATTCCGACTTTATCTTCTCTCATCCCCCGTTTGTTCTTTTACCCCTCTGCCATGACAGAATTCGTCTCACCCGGGGGACCGCTACCCCATATCCCAGACGATCTTACCCTACCCCAATTCATCTTCGACTCGACCCATGAGTGCAGGCCAGTCCGTCCTCAAGGCGTCGCGTGGTTAGTCGATGACGCCACAGGTCGTAAGGTCGGCCTCGAAGAAGTGACTATCCTTCCCTTCGATCTTGAGCCTATGGACATTAACGAACACCTATCTCCGCAAAAAAGATTCAATCTCGAGTATTCGGCCTAGCAAATGCTTTGAGCTTAAAATGGGGCATTGGTATGTTCCTTCCGTCGTTGCAAATAGCGATCTTTTTCGACTCGAATGCGTTCTAGGCGAGAATGATGTCGGTGCGTGGAAGCAATGCGAGTCATTTCAGTCGCCTCGCTTTGCTGACGTCAATCTTGGTCAGTGTGCATATTTAGCCCAAACCACGTCGGTACGTTGTCGGACTCGAATTCGCCGATGCGTCTCCGGAAAGTCTAAACACTGTTTGCCGTAGATTATCCGACAGTCATATGGGCCGTTCACAGACTGGGGGCCATCGTCACGTTCGTAGCACTTTTATCACTCCTCGCACATCGTTTCTTGATGAGAATTGTCAACTAGTGGCGCAAACCCGTCTTACACCCCCGAAGAACTGGCCTATCAGCTTTCCACGACCAATGCATCTGTTCTCATCGCTCATCCGGATGTACTGAAAGGTGCTATTTCTGCAGCACAAAAAGTCGGAATCCCATTGGACCACGTCGTACCACTCGATACCATCCGCGGACCTCGGTCAAATTCCCTTGCCCCTGACCTGCATGAGCTTATAGCTTATGGACTTGCACGTCGGCCCGATTTTGTCGAAAGAAGATTAAGATCCGGCGAAGCGAGGACAAAAATAGCATTCTTGAGCTTCTCCAGTGGCACGACAGGGAAACCAAAGGTACGCAACATATCCTGCAGGCAGCTAACAGTCATTTCATGTACTTCTCACCGGTAGGCTGTCGAGATTCCACACTATGCCCCTATAGCAAATATCATTCAGATGGCGTCGTTCTGGAGAGTCAACGACGACAATATGCGGGTCGAGAGTAGAAAGACGAAGGCAGGAGATGTCGCTTTGGCTGGTAAAACTTAACTTGGTCATTTTAAGAGGCAATGAGAACTAACGCACCTCATATACAGTGTTACCCTTTTTTCGTGAGTGTTGATTGGACGGGGTCGAAAGGGTGCTCAAAAATAAGTGCTAGACATCTATGGTTTAATCGTCAACGTAAGGTTCATTTTATTTCATAGCTGAAGCGGTTCGCTGATTCAAAGGATAAAGCTACACTTTTTCTTGTTTTGCGGGGTAAATATCATATATAGACTGGGTGGCATCTTCCCCCCTGTTCTCGTTCATATACATCTTTGTAGATGAGCATTGTTGTTGTACCTAAATTCGACTTCGTCAAGTTTTTGGAAAGCATCAAAAAGCACAGAGTCACGCATATTTTGTATGTTCTCACCCTTTCAGGTGTTTGCCTCACATTGACCTTTCAATATAGAGCAGTTCCTCCCATGGTCGTGTTGCTCTGCAAAGTTCGATAATTTAATCTTCGTTCCCCAATCTACTATAGGAATCGTTGCCTGACCTCCTTGCAGCACCCAGCGACAAAGAATTACGACTTGAGCCATGTTCGCATGTTGTTCTGCGGTGCTGCTCCGCTTTCCGCGGCATTGACCAAGGATATCGTAAGATTACTACCGAACGCCCATGTTGGGCAGGGTTACGGTCTGTACTCATACTCAGGGTCATGAACCATTTCTCTCGAGGCTAAACATTTTGAAGGGATGACAGAGACTTCTACAACTATTTCCATGGTTCCTTCATCCCAAACGGTTGGCACGCTCGGTGGTGTCGGCCAACTCATCCCGGGTATTCGAGCACGCGTCGTCAAGGACGATGGCACGCTTGCGAAGGTTGGAGAATCAGGAGAACTTGTTGTCAAGACCCCGTCTTCAGCCTTACGCTATCGGAACAACGAGAGGGCGTAAGTGGCTGGTCCTCTTTACACTTTTTCACCACACTGAATCGTTGTGACGCAGAACTGCGGAGACTTTTACCGGTGATGGGTTCGCATGTTCAGTCCGTGGAGGAAGCTGGGCACTGAAATGACTCCGCAGATGGGTTCGCACGGGAGACAAAGTCATCATAGACGAGAATAACGACATATTCATTGTCGACAGACTCAAGGTAACCCATCTTCGCCTCCCGCTTGTTCACGCTGAGGAAGTTGCGGCATATGTAGGAAATCTTAAAGGTCCGCGGATTTCAAGTCGCCCCCGCTGAACTTGAGGGTCATCTACTACAACACCCCGACGTCGCGGACACCTGTGTCGTCGGTGTCCATGACGACTTCAGCGGGGAGCTCCCTCTCGCATTTGTTGTCCTTTCAGCGGATGCCGCCAAGAGGGCGCTAAGAAGTAGTGCCGCAACTGCAAAGATCAAAGCCTCGATTATACAGGTACGTTGATTTTATGCCTTGTGATGTGTGTTGCTGAACAATCAACTTGTTTGGATCCAGCACGTCGCTGATCACAAGGTTCCCTATAAGCGGCTGGCTGGCGGGGTCGAGTTCATTGATGCCATTCCCAAGAACCCGAGTGGCAAGTTATTAAGAAGAGTCCTTCGTGACAAGGCAAGGAGTATGAGAGAAGGGCAGTCCCTCATCAAAGCGCGCTTGTAATTGATATCACAATGATGTAGTTTTGTTCATTTGTTGATATAATATTGACTGTCCTGTGTTGTGATCCTTACTATTAAATGGCCAACAAGGCTCGGTGGTCCTACGCTATGATTTACGCGGTATGGGCCAACTACTTGGCGCCCTTGCGCTCTTCACAAGGTCCATGAGCGGGGATACCGCATTTCATCGCTCACCTCCTTTCGAACGCTTGCCAGTGATATATTTGGCATGGAACGGGTCTCCTCAAACTGATCATGGATGATCATGAACGCTACCTATCGGTACTTTTTTACATCTTTCTCATATTCTATTGAGACCTATTTTTGCGGCCATTCCGCCTCTCATCGGAATCCCACTCGTCTTTGCTGTGCTTTAAACAACTTTTTGAACATGTTGAATTTCTCCCGGGCCCAGGCTGTTTTAAATGATACGCTCCCTCCAGGACCGACAGTCGATGGAGGCAGTGCATATGTTCAATTCTGAGCCTAGGATGTGTGCCTCCCTTACACTGGCGTCTGTTCTTCTTGGATCTCGGCAGCCGCGTCGCCGCCGTGCTCTCGCAAGAGCCGTGCGAGTTCGACATTGCCCTTCTGCCACTGGGATGCGCAATAGAGCGGCGTCCACCCTCGGTAGTCCCGGGCGGCCACGTCAGCACCATGCTCGAGCAAGAGCTGCACGAGCTCGACATGGCCCCCCGAGGACGCCTGATGGAGCATCGTCCACCCTTTGTGGCCATAGGCAGCTGCGTCAGCGCCATGCTCAAACAGGAGCTGTGCGAGCTCGGCGTGGCCCCTAAAGGACGCCCGATGGAGCGGCGTCCACCCTCGCTGGTCCTGGGTGGCCACGTCGGCACTGCGCTCGAGTAGGAGCCGGGCGAGCTCGACATCGCCCCTCTCGGACGCCCGATGGAGCGGCGTCCACCCTCGCTGGTCCTGGGTGGCTGCGTCAGCGCCGTGCTCGAGCAGGAGCCGGGCGAGCTCGACATGGCCCCTAAAGGATGCCCAATGGAGTGGCGTCCACCCTTGCTGGTCCTGGGTGGCCATGTCGGCGCCGTGCTCAAGCAGGAGCCGGGCGAGCTCGACATGGCCCCTAAAGGATGCCCGATGGAGCGGTGTCCACCCTTTCTGGTCCTGGGTGCCCGCATCGCCGCCGTGCTCGAGCAGGAGCCGGGCGAGCCGGGCGAACCAGACGTCGCCCCTCTCGGATGCCCGATGGAGCGGCGTCCACCCTTTCTGGTCCTGGGTGGCCGCATTGC